>APFE031480241.1:0-37094 GCA_000404065.3 Pinus taeda | reverse complement strand
CTTGATGCTGCCTTTGCTTCCACAGGTCAGCTTAACTTCTTCCTTGTTCTCTACTCTTAGCTTTCTCAACTCTCACGTTGTTTTTCTACTTCCCCTTCTCTCTCTGTCATTTCGTGTCTCTAAAGCCAATATTCTTTTTGACTATTCATTTCCGCTTCTTGGCTTTCTGGTTCTCCTGCCTCTATCCGTTTCAATTGCTTTGTTCTGTGTCATCATCACAATGTAATGCTTCCCAGGGAGGTGGGAACCTATTTTATAACAAACCGAGTGTCAGTTCTCTTGAAAATGTTTGAATAGTCGTTAGTTTCGTTTTCTCCAAGATTTGCTCACGAAATACGAATCTTTGCCAACTCATCATCCATGCCGAACTTCAAAACCTATATAATTCAGCCTGTTTACCCCATTGAATCTGGTCATCCATCAGATCACATTTCCATCGTTGATCTGGAGCTTCCAAATCCCTACGGTATCCATCCATATCGGGCAAGTAAGTAGCATGACATTTACTCGTCCAATGTGAGTGGTTTTCTCTCTCTTCCGCCGAACATGTGGGGCCTAGTGTGTGGCATTGGGCGAGACTCGGTTGAAACCGCTTAATGCTGGAAGCCCTTCCAATATCTTGTCGTTTTTCATGTGGGACCTGCCTCTGGTAGAATCGGTGTGATATCCGTACGGTTTTATGACTTTTTGGTTCTGGGTCACTCGGGGCTTTTCTTTCCCCCATTTCTCAAAAAGACCTCCCATTTTGCCAATTCGTGATAGCACGTGTTATCATGGTCCAATGGTCTGCGCACTTGATCGAAGGTCCTTGTTGCTCCGTGCTACTCACAAGTTACAACTATTCCGAAGATATTTCTGATAAGCTTGACCTTTGTAAGTCTTTGAAACTTTGGCATGAATTTTTCAAAGTTATGGAAACTTAGAGAGTGTTTTAGGATCCAATTTGGATCACAGCCTTCCTACTTAAAAAGCTTTTGGACTACCAAATGTTGTTTTTTAAGCATCCATCAAGTGAGGGTACAAATTCCTCGCTTGCCCAATCTTTATCCATTTCGCATTGCTTGGTTTTGAACCTTTGAGCCCAATCCTAAGGTACTCAACATCCCCTCTATGTGTAGTTCTCAACTTCTTGTCTAGAATTATGTCTTCCTGCAATTCATTAAGTTATTCAGGCAATAGATAATTAATATAAGGCAATTGACTCTACTCTTCGAGATCTTCAATCAATAAAGGTTCAAATAGTCTCAAGCTATTTGCATTGACAACTGAGTAGATGTGCATGTAAGCTGGTAAATCAAGGCGAAAATCATTCTCACCAATTTTCTCAAGTATCTTGAAAGGTCCATAATTTATTGGCTTCAGCTTCTTATCTTCACCTTGCATTCTATCTTTGCTGATATATAGCCAGACTTGATGACCAACTTGGAAACTATGCTCCATCTGATGCTTGTCATGCCTTGCCTTGTACTTGGCTTGGCTCTTTTCTAGTTGTTCCTATACTGCCTAGTGAATCTCTTGGATTTGTTCAATGAACTTGGTTGCCTTGTCCATCAACTGTTATGTCTTTACCAAAGGAAAAATCAAAGGGAGACCTTGGTGTGAAACCAAAACAAGTCTCAAGAGGAGATCTCTGTGTAGAATAATGTTTAGCACACTTGTAAGCATGTTGTACATAACATAAATGTTCATCCCAAAGCTTGGGATGCTTTCTGCAATAGCCTCTGAAAAACTGAATCACTATCCTATTGACCACTTCTGTTTAGCCATCTCTTTGTGGATGAAACGTTGTGCTCTTCTTCAGTCTGGTGTCCATCAATTACCACAAACATGACCAAAATATCCCAACAAATTGGGTATCTCGATCATATATAATGGAAGTGGGTAATCCAAAATGAACCCATACGTGCTAAAAGAACAACTTTGTAGTTTGTCCAGCTGTAATCTGTTTGTTACAAGGTATTAGAATACACATTTTGCTCAACCTATCCACAACAACATATAAATAGTCATGACTTTTTCTAGATTTATGCAGTCCCCCAAGAAAGTCCATGGAAGCACTTTCCCAAGGATGAGAAGGAACTGGTAGTAGAGTGTACAAGCCTATTTTTCTATTGTTGGGCTTGCTTTTAGCACACATGGTACATCTTCTTACATATGTAGAAAATGTCTCATTCATTTTTGGCCAATAACAAAATATTTGCAGCTATGCAATTGTTTTACTTACACCGAAGTGACCTGATATTAGAGAAGTGCGTGCTTCTTGAATTATTTTTACTCCTTCAGTTTGTGGAATACCTAATTTTTAGGTCCCTATACTACTAGTGTTATTATTGTGCCCTTACATTATTATTATTATGTGGGCTTTGATTATATGATGAATCCTTTGACTCCTATATATATAAAGGAGGCCTTGTAATTTGTATCATCCAAGAACTATTCATTTGTGTAATGTAAAGGAGGTTTCCCCCTTGAAGTGGTTGAATTCTAAGGCATTGATCTATGTTTTCTATCTTTTGTGAGCTAGTTTTGGTATCAGAGCTTTGGATTCTAGGGTTTCACTGCTCCAAACAAGTCATCGTGGCATTTTCGCTATAACTTGTTTTCTACGCCATTTCCAACGCTAAAAACCAAACCATTTGGGTTGAAATCAGTCTGAACCTTGGCTCCAAATTTCAGAGCATTTCATGCTATATTTGCGGAGATATGATCTGAGGAAGTTGGCCTTTTCGCAGACTCTCAAATTACATTCCAAACAGGTGACCTGGGGAAAATAGTCACAATGTTTCTTTTCAGCATCAGATTAAAATTTCATAAGTTATAGAAAGAGGATGGACAGTAGCTTCTTGTGTATAGTTTTCATATCCTAAGGTCAAAACAGTGACACGTGGCACTTCATACAAGTTCGCTCTTCTAGAAAGATATATAATTAGGTCATCTTAAGAGATTGTGCATAACTCTTTCTTGGAGAATATAAATTCGATCAGACTTGTGGCATTGGAAAGGGGAAACAGAGGGCTACTGCAGGTCACAATTTCAAAACTTAAATATTCAAAAATATAGAGTTACAGTCGTTTCAAGATCGAGTTCCTAAAATCACGAAAAAGCGAGATGAGGAAGTTTGATGGCAAGGATCTGGTAAATTGGATACTACAGATGGGGAAATATTTTGATCTACATGGTGTACCACTATTACAAAAGGTATGTATTGAATCTTCATATTTAGAACAAGATCAATTTTTATGGTATAAAGGGCTTTGTTCTTGTAAAAAACTTGTTACACGGTCAATTTTTCAGTGAGGAAATTATAGCACATTATGAGAATAAAAAGTGCAACACCTTTTTTAAAGCAACACCAGTTTCATAACGATAACTTTCCAAAATGATACAAGAGTTGGACCTTAACATGATAATCTAATTCTTCTACTTGTTTGCTACATCCTTAAAATCTATATCTTGAGCATACTATTCAATGTAGCTTTCATGCAATACTGAATTATGCTTAAGTATAGTAGATGCATTTATGATTGGTCTAGACAACATATCTACAACTTTATTGTGTATGCCCTTTTTATATCTAATGACAAGATAAAAATGTTGTAGAAAACCCATCCACCTATAGTGTCTTGATTGCTGCAACTTAGTTTTGGAGTGTAAATATTGAAGTGGTTGATGATCATTATGTATAGCTGTCTCTTTGCCCATTAAATAATGTTTCCACTTTTTCACACTTTTTACTAATGCATACAATTCCTTATCATATGTGGGATAATTAACTACTGTAGAATTAAATTTCTCAAAATGATAACATATGGGTTTACCGTGTTGCATCAACACTTCTCCCATGGCATAGTCACTGGCATCTGTTTCAATCTCAAATGGTCTTTGAAGATTGGGCAATGCTAGTACTGGTGGTGTACTAATCTTTTCTTTTAAGGTGTTGAAGGCTTTCTGCTATTTTCCTCCCCACTGAAACACCTTATTCAATCCGGTTAAAGCATGTAAGGGAGGTACAATCAAGAAAAAGTTAGCAATAAACTTTCTCCAATATTGTGTTGCTCCTAAGAAGCTTCTAACTTCTGCAGCAGATTTGGGTTTAAGCCAGTTTACAATGACTGCAACCTTAGAGGGATCTATCTTCAATTCACCACCCCCTACAATATGACCCAAATAATTCAAAGATGTTTTGCAAAATTCACATTTTGAGAACTTAACATAGAGATTTTTTTTTTTCAAAACATCTAGCGTCTGCTTGACATGCTTCAAATGTTCTTCCCATGTTTTACTAAATATAAGAATGTCATCTAAATATACAATGACAAAATCACCAATAAAAGGTTTGAGTACATCATTCATTACTCTCATGAATGTAGCAAGAGCATTAATTAAGCCAAAAGGCATAACTAACCACTCATACAATCCCTGCTTTCTTTTGAAAGTAGTTTTCCATGCATCTTGTTCTGTAACTCTAACCTAATGGTAGCCACTATGTAAATACAACTTGAAAAAATAAACAACTTCTTTTAACGGATCTAATAGATCATCTATGCGAGGAAGGGGATAACTATTTTTGTCGTTGTCTTACTCAGTGCTCGGTAATCAATACACATTCTCCATGAGCCATCTTTCTTTCTCACCAAGACAATAGGAGACCCACATGATGATGTGCTAGGTCCTATGAACCCTTTCTCGAGCAGCTCTTGTACCTGCTTCTTGATTTTTTCATTCTCTAAAGTAGACAACCTGTACATTCCGATGTTAGGCAATGGAGCATCTTGTTGCAAATTAATATCATGTACTATTTCCTTTTTGGGTGGCAAACTTTTAGGTTCTTGAAATAGTAGATCATATTCTGAAACGACTTTTTCTAAATCAGCTTGTGGTTTAGCATTACAACCCTCAAATATACTAGTTTTATCAAGTTTCTTTTCCTTTACAGCCATCAGTAAATATTGTTTGCATGAATTTACAATTCTTTTCGTCTGCCCTGAATTTATGAGAGTATAATTATTCTTGAGTTTATGAGCTCTTACAATATATTTGACTCCATCTTTAATGAGCTGAGTTTGTTTTCAGCTCTATAGAAAATAGCTTTCCTATCATATAAGTAGCTACTTCCTAAAAAAGATCCACATACATCCAAAGGAACTATATCTAACTCAACCTCATCTACAAATGTTGACCCAAAAGAAAACTTAAGTTTACATTGTCTAGTTACTTGTAGCTTTGCTTTATCACATAACCAACCTAATGGATATGGCTTCTTGTGAGGTGTGGTTAGTAATACCAGCTTCTTTACAATCACTTCAGAAATTAAATTTACTTGTGAGCCACTATCAAACAAAGTATCAATCTTTTGATGCTTGGAAATAACTCAAAAATGAAAAAGCTCATGCCTTTCCCTCTCATTTTCTTCATTATTAGTAGATTTTGTAGAATTACTAGTAGATGCTTCAGAATTTTTGCCTTTTATACCTGTGGCTGCGATTGTTGTTACATATTCTGAGTCTGACCCCAAATACTTTTGAATAGCTGTAACAGTCTTCTTCTTTTTTCCATCGAACTTCTTGGGTCTCAGCTCTGGATGCAGGATCCAACAGTGTTGATCGTCATGTCCATCCTTCTTGCAGTGAGTACATGAAGGCTTTGTCTTTTGTATAGCATTTGTCTCCCTCCCTTTCCATTGTTGTTTTCTCCTTTCCTTGATTTTGCTTGCAGTGGGTTTTGATGATCCCCCGACTTCTAAGTTCAGATTCTTGCCTCTAGTCTCTAGATGTGTAGCCTGAACAGATACCTCATCTATGCTAGTGGGATTAAACATGAGAATGGTATGTCTTAGATAACTATGTAGACCACCTATCCACTTCAACAAAGTTTTAGGTGAGTCTAAAGAAATTCCAATAATCAAAGCTCTATTCCTAAATTATTAAGTGTAGCCTTGTACACTTTGCCCTTTTAATTGGTGAAGAGTTTGCCAACTCATCATGGCTTGCTGCATATAGGCTAGTGGATAGAATTGATTTTTAAATGTAGAAACAAATTCACTCCAGGCAAAAAGAACTTTTCCATGCTTATTCATGTCAACTTGTTTCCTGCCTTCCCACCATACCAAGGTGGTGCCTCCAAAGCATAGGGTGGCCAGCTGAATCTTATTTTTGTCTCAGTCAATGCTCTGCACCATAAAATACACATTAATCTGTCTAATCCAATTATCCAACTTCTCTGCATTCAACTCTCCATCATATATCGGCAAATCAAATTTAACGTCTAATTTAATCAAAGATGTTTTCTTTTTATTTTCAGGGCTATTAGGAGGTGTGGGTGACTTTCCTTCTTTCCCTTTTACTTTAGAATGGTAACGGAGGAGACATTTTTCTACACATTTATTTTGTTTGGAGTTTGTTGAATTTTCTTCTCTACCTTTCTTAAATTCTCTATACATTTTCTCCACCATGGATCTCATGGTCATGAAACTCTCCATGAATTGGGAGTCTGATTCCAAGGGACTTTCTTCTGAAATTTTCACCTTAGGGTAGACTCTTCCAATTTCCGGATTAGCTTCAACCAATTATTCTTGTCCTAATTTAAGCTTTGATCTAGTTAGCATTCAACAGCAAAATCCAGCACAAGCTTGTCTAACCATAATAGCCTAGAGCTCTGATACCACTTGATCTAGAATTGATCCAAGACAATTAATTAAGGTATTATAGACTCATGTGCATAGATGTGTCTATGTTATTTTATGCAACAGATAGATAATATTGTGAAATACATAGACGCTGAAGCAGTTAAAGAAGGCACAACATGCAAACATATAAATGCAACAAGTTTAATAAGTATTTCACCCAATACTCCTAGGTTACATCTCCTGGTCTAGTCTTTAGTGGTGGCATCTCTATTATGTTTTAAAAGCAGAGTTTTTACAACAATGAGCTCATACATGACAGGCATATACATAGGAGTTCACTTGAACCTCTCAAGCCTTCTCTAGAGTACACAGACTCTCTGACTCCCTCTGGCTCTATCTGGCTCGATGCTGACTTTGCTTCCGCGGGTCAGCTTGACTTCTTCTCTATTCTCTACTCTTAGATTTCTCATCTCACTTATTGTTTTTCTGCTTCCCCTTCCCTCTTTGTCAGTTCGTGTCTTTAAATCCAATTTTCTTTCTGACTATTCATTTCCACTTCCTGACTTTCTAGTTCTCCTCCCTCTGTCAATTTGAATTCCTCTGTTTTGTGTCATCATCACTGTGTAACACCTCATAGGGAGGTGGGCACATGTTTCATAATGAACTAAGTGACAATTCTCTTGGAAATGTTTGAATGGTTGTCAGTACCATTTGCTCCAAGATTTTATCGTGAAACAAAAATCTTTGCCAACTCATCATCCATGCCGGACTTCAAATCTTATACAATTCGGCCTATTTACCCTATTGAATCCAGTCATCCATCGGATCGCATTTCCACTGTCTCCATCATATCAGGCAGGTAAGTAGCATGATGTTTACCCATCTGATGTGAGTAGTTTTCTCTCTTTTCCATCGGACGCATGGTATCCAATGTGTGGCATTGGGCGGGACTCGGTTGAAACCGTTTACCGCTCGAAGCCTTTCTGACATCCTGCTGGTTTTCGTGTGGGACCCACCTTTGGCGGAATCGGTGCGATATCCGTACGGTTTTATGACTTTTCAGTTTGGGTCAGTCATGGCTTTTCCTTCATTGAGGGGTTTGCTCGACGATATCCGATTAGTGACTTGTCACTAATCGCATATCAAAAACCTCCCTTGTTTCTCAAAAAGACCTCCCATTTCACCAATTCATGATAGTGCGCATTACCATGGGCCAACGATCTGCGCACTTGACCAAGGGTCCTCGTTGCTCCATGCTGCTCACAAATTACAATTGTTCCGAAGATATTTCTGATAAGCTCGACCTTTGTAAGTCTTTGAAACTTTGGCATGAATTTTTCAGAGTTATGAAAACTTAGAGAGTGTTTTAGGATCCAATTCAGATCAAAACTACAATGGGTATTCATATAGTGATGCTTCCTACTAACCAGCCTATGTTAGTAGTTAAATAGAATTACTAAGAAGTGCATTTAAATGATGGAAAAACCAAAAAACATCGGCACACAAGACTTTGTTTCATATGCCCCTGGGACCTCCCATGATGCGATAGGTAAAGGTTAGGCTCTGACACGAACGCAAAGTTATAGAAAAAACACAATATAGTTCACATTGGTCAAATGAATTTACAAAATGCACATAATATAGTTCACATTGGTCAAATGAGGGTACATATAAGAAAGCGTATTTCATCATAATTCGCCAAAATCAGACAATACAATTTAAATATTTTTGGTTATTTAAAATACATGTTTGAATGGATAAATGGATTTATAACTCTTGAAAACCCTGGAGCACTCGAATTATGCAAATTAAACAATTTAAACTCAAGTTTTTAAAATTCTTTGTCAAATTTTTAATAAACCTAATCAGAAAAATTGTCATGAAAAATGTCATCTTGTCTATAAGTTAGACTACACCCATATATATATGTAAAGTGACTTATAAATATACAATAACTAAGTTTCACACATAATCAATTAATTGAGAGAGTATCTCAACCACACAACAATATAAGACTATTAGTTGGAGGGAATCTCATAACCAATTAAGTAGGCCTAAAAAAATTCCTAGAATTAACACACATAGATGCAAGTGGGAATTGCTTGCTTTAACATGAACAACTATCATATGAAGTGAGTTATGATAGTCTATTAACATACTAACACAACCACATTAAAAATATTAATGTCTCTATATTCAAGCTTCTATGATCCACAATGAATTAAGCACATTCTTTCGGTAGAAATCACATAAGAGAAATTTTTTATCGATGCATTTCGAATCAACAAGTGTGGTTCATCATTAGGACCAGATGACCATGGAAAAGGCTTAAATAGAGATCCTTTGTCATGGTCTGCCTCTTCATCTAGTCCTAATGATGAACCACACTTGTTGGTTCAAAACGTGTCGGCCAAAAATTTCTCTTATGTGATTTCTACGAAAAGAATTTGCTTAAAAATTAATTTCATTGATATAGCCGAAGACTTCATGAACATATAACTAAAAACCCTATTGCAACAAAAATATTATTATTAACTATTGCAACAAAAATATTATTATTAGCTTTAAAAATATTAATGTGGCTGATATAGCCCAAGGCTTCATAAATATATAACAAAGAAAACTATTGTAACAAAAATATTATTATTAAATATTGCAACAAAAATATTATTATTAACTTTGATTTTAATTAACCGTTAAGAATCCAAGGCAATGATAAAAAGAGGAGCGTTGAAGAGCTTCTATCCTTTACAACCAAAATATAAGACAATTTTTCTAAATTTAAGTACGCTTTGAAAATCGTTAGGAAATTGGTGGGGGAAGCCACCTTGTAAGAATATAATTTTTTAAATTTATTAAAAGTCAATGCAACCTAACAACCATAGATGAGCATGCATATACAGAGCCTATTCCCTTGAAAATCAATCTAAGATGTCAATTAAAAAATATAAAAAGTCAAAAGATTTCCATCCACCTTAATATGAAATAACATGCCTTTGGCTAATTAAAAATCTCTATAATAAAGTACTCTAAATCCTGCAGCATGAGAAGTACAGCGTATTTCAAATGCATAAAAATTTTCAAAAAGAAAATTTCAATGTGAGATTGTGTCCAAATATGATGTGATACTCATGATCAGTCTACAACCCACTAGAGATTCGGCAGCGTTAGAGCCATCTGCAGATTCATAAGAAGTTCTTTATTCAGATGACAATGCAGCTATCAATGTTACTGAAAGCATAATACAATAAGCAAACGCAGAGTTCATTGCGGGTTAGTTGAAGATGCAGAGCATTGAATTCGTCGACAATTCGAAAGATATCTGTAAAATATAACGTTGTGGGAATCTACTCTAAGCAAGCTCAATTACTGAAGCACGCGGGATTATTGTTATTGAAACACGATAATGGGTGTAGGTGTATCTGATGAGAAAAATGAGCAGACTGTAATGGTTATGCTTCCCATTAGGTTTGATGAGAAAATGACTGCGATGCTTCGCATTAGATTAGAAAGTGCATGATAAGTAGTTGACTTTGATTTTTATGTTAGAATAATGGAGTGTTTGGAATTGTGGTTTGTTTGGTCGATGAGTTATACGCTTCGTTTATTGAATTTTTAGTTAGGGTTATGAGTTGGTTTTTTTATTATATGTGTTATATTTTATTGTTTTTATATTAAAATTTTATGATATAGAATGTTTAATATTGGTCATTTTTTATATATGTGATATGAGATGTTTGATTAATTATTTGGATAATAGAGTGTTATCTCACGTTTAAGATTTGTGAATTTTTATATATGTAATGTTTGATTAACTATGTGGGTAATAGAGTGATCACATATAATGTGAGAATGTGTAGTTTATTTTATTTTTGCATTTTTCATTTTTATATGGTTTTTTGGGTGCAATTTGATTTTGGCGTTAAAGTAGTTGGGACCATGTGGTTGGATCAACGATACCTATGATATTGGCTCGGATCCACTAGTGGATCTTGCATACATTGGATGGGATGGCTAGCTTGAGAGTGATTTGATGATTAGTCACAAACCATAGCTTCATAGCAAATTAGGACTTTAAATTTTAATAACTTGTACATCACTATTTCCTCTCAATTTATTCAAAATTTCATTGTCTAGAAGCTCTTAGAAAAAAGTTATAGCAAAAACTTCACGATGTCTTGAATGAGCTAGCTAAACAACTAAAGACTAAGATCACAAGCTTTAATACAAATGTAATAATCTAAGCAACTTGAAAGTGACAAAAGATCAATCATTATAATTTTATGCTCCACATATAGGTTTTGAACAAAGGGAATCAAACTAACATTATATTTTTTAGTGCAACTCATGGCAAGAAATAATGAACTTTGCATCAAGTGGTTATGGAAGAACTTTGGGTTGGCTTTAATATGCTAGCATGGGTGTCACTTCATTTTTATCTTGGATCTAAAGTAATTAGTTATATTAATCAAATGTTCCTTAATCACACTATAAATGTGCTTGAATTGTTGAAGAAATTTGGTATGGAAGATTGTAAACATTATTTTATGGCCATGGAACTGAATTTGAAACTTTCAATATTTGAAAATATGGAATTGGTTGATAGTACTAGGTATAATAAATTGATTAGAAGCCTCTAAGGGAAAAATGGAATTAGCAAAAAAAAAAAATATTAAATTCATTTATGTTGGTCTTCCTTACCGGAAAAACAAAAACAATTCACTTTCATATGATATTTTGTAAAATAAATGGATGAGAGAATATTTATGGCTATTGTTCAAAGATAATATCTTCTATTGCAAAATATAAACAAAAGTTACTAACTCTTTAGTATAAGTGTTGAAGATATCAACTTAAGAAGCAACCTATAAAATTAGACTCGGACTTTTCAAGATCTTAGTGTAATTCAACAATCTAGTCCCCTCATCTAAAATTAATGAGCAAAAGCCAATTAACAATAAAGATCACCACTAATTTGCATCTACAGCAAATATCACTTTATCAAATCTCTCAATTATCAGAAACATCATCAAACCCAAATTTTGTTTATCTAAATCAAATTAATTACAACACTGGAATTAATTTTCTTATAATTAACTTTCATAAAAATTAAATTAATTTTTTAATTAACTGTTACAACATTGAAATTAATTTTCATGAAAATGAAATTAAATTTTAAATTAACTATTAAAAAAAATAGTTTATTTTTCAAAACAAAATTTAATATTTTTAATGGTTTATTTTTCGAAACAAAATTTAACACAGTCTATTAAAAGCATTGCAGAAATACATGGAGCATCAAGTAATTTTTCTGCTTTACTATAGATCTCATTTTACAAAAATAACTTGTAATTCCATTCATAAATGTCAAAGAAAAAACGATTATTTTTCACCATTTATGAGAATTATTTGTGGAGGGTTTAAGCATAGGCCAATATAATAGTTAAACATAACAGTTTCTCGTTTTCGTCAAGATACACATAATTTGATGGGTTCAGTCATCATCCTCAGAGCTATCGCTGACGTCAAACGGTAATTTCAGGGACTACGGGTTAAAATCTCGCCCGTGTTTTCCTTGTATGTAAGTGCCGTTATTGGAGATCTCAGTACCCACTTTCTCAACTCAGAACCTTTGAATCATTAGGTGTAATCCTTGCCAGCTATTCTCCGGTAACTAAGAGAACATTTGTTCAAGTTTATCATCCTATGATTAACGTCACCATCGTCATGCTCATACAATATCATCATTGTAATCATCATCATGGTCATACTACCCACTATCATCATAGTAATCGTCATACTGCCCAATGTCATCATAGTCATACTGAACAGTATCATCATAGTCATACTGCCCAATATCATCATCGGGCTGAACAGTATCATCATCACCACACTACCCAATATCATCATCATCATAGTCATAGTCATCGGCCATCCATTCATCATCGCCATTGTCATTTGGAACGCAAACAAAAACGGAAAATACCACAGGTGTCAGATCTCTGATTACACAGGCCTGTCATACAGAAGGTCGTACCAGTCTTAGTTGGAGATCTTAATGCCAACAGTATGGGTGAACGATAACGGAAATACAGAGGTGTGAAGCGTAGTAATAGAAAATGGGCGGCACAATCTAGTTATCGAAAAAACGATCCTGAGAAATCGAAAATGTCGGTCCATCTTGGAACTTTTCCGACAGCAGAGATGGCTGCAGTTGCGTACGACGCAGCAGTCTTGATCCTAAGGGACGAGTCACGTGCCAATCGTCTGAACTTTCCAGAGTATTCTCCTCACATAAAAAACATAGTAGAAGGCTGAAGGAGAAAAGCTTTTTACCATGCTTTTGATGTGAGGAGAATACTCTGGAAAGTTCAGACGATTGGCACGTGACTCGCCCCTTAGGACCAAGACTGCTGCGTCGTACGCAACTGCAGCCATCTCTGCTGTCGGAAAAGTTCCAAGATGGACCGACTTTTTCGATTTCTCAAGATCGTTTTTTCGATAACTAGCTTGTGCCGCCCATTTTCTATTACTACGCTTCACACCTCTATATTTCCGTAATCGTTCACCCATACTGTTGGCATTAGGATCTCCAACAATACTGGTACGACCTTCTGTATGACAGGCCTGTGGAATCAGAGATCTGACACCACATTTAATGAAAATACCACGTACCATCTACTCATCATCGCCATTGTCAATTGAAAGGCAAACAGAAATGGCAATATGCTGTCCACCTGTAATGAAAATACCACCTGGAATTCTATCATTGGGGATAAGGTAGTACTTAAAATTGTGGTCTAGAAACATCTGGTACTCGTCAAATGTGACCTTAAGAAACCCCTGTGGATCACAAACATGAACCTCTCTGTCATGCGTGGATCAAGTGTTTCCAGATAGTAAGGCGTCCCCACTACATTAAGTTTTGTGGATTTTATAAGTCGGGAGTCTAGGAAGATGCATCGAACACATGTATTCCCAAGCCAACTTGTCGCATAAGTATTCTATCACTACCACATAGAGCAATGAATCTAATATGAAGACGACTACGGGGCTTCATCTCAGTTTGCCAGCGAATTCTTTCATGGTGTTTGGAATAGATTTTCAGAGTAATTTCATCTTTCCAACCAGTTTTGCCATAGTTACACATCGACATATCCCTATGTCCTGGAAACAAAAAGACACGAAGATCAGTTGTTTCAATTGTCTCCTCCGCTTTCCAATCAAACCTGACGGTATTTACTTATAAACCACAACAGCGGAAAGTTGTAGGAAGCAAGTAAAAATGTGTCGAATAACTAGGGAACAAACAGTTGGCAACCTTACAATTATTTGTTCACCAACTAGTGAAGAAGATTTGAGATTGGAATTTACTGCAAGAAAGGGATGGTCTATGTTTAAGGAAAAGCATCAGGAATGTTACAGTCTAAATTTTCTTTTTTTAGGTGACATTTCAGTATCAATGGTACATCAACTACATAATAATAATTTGACTAATATTGTTGATATTCTTTTTGAGTGGTCTATGAACTACATCAAGGCAGTAGATGACCAAGTTACCAGAGCTTTGATTTCTGATCGCATTGTTATGATATGGATTATGATGATGAATAATGACTTCACCAATTCAATAATAATATTGCAGATTTGATGGCAAAGAAACTAATAAAAGTACCAAGATGTTCTTGAGGGAGTTCTATTTATTTATCTAGTGTATCCAGAACTCTTTCAAGAACATTTTGGGTAATTTTATTAATTTCTTTGCCATCACAATCTGCAATATTATTATTGAATTGGCTAAGCCAATTCTTCATCATCACAATCCATATTGTAAACATAGCTATCAGAAATCAAAGCCATGGTAACTTGGTCGTCTATTGTCTTCATGTAGTTTAACAGTACTAGTCAAATTATTATCATCTACTTTACTTACCATTGGTATTGGAATGCTGATTAAAGAAGCCAGAAAATATAGATTGTAACATTCCCAGTGCTTTTTCTTGAACAGAGACCATCCCTTTCTTCCAGTAAATTCCAATCTCCAATCTTGTTCAATAGTTGGCCACCAAATATTTGTAAAGTTGTCAATTGTTTGTCCCCTTGATATTCTGCGCATTTTTACTTGCTTCCTGCCAGCTTTTAGTTGTTGTGGTTTATAGGTAAATACCTTCAGTCCATTGATCTTCACAGCAAAAACACTTCAACGAACTCTGTGACTAGAGTTACCCCATGAAGCAATGTACATATCGGAAATAATTGAGAATATAATTCTACTACGTCAGACATCTTTCGCTAGTTTTCTCCAAAACATCGACCAGTTCTTGCGGGTGGATTTCTAAAGAAAAAGAGAGTCTTGTGGGTGGATTTATGAAACAGAGAAAGCTTTCGATGCACAGAACGAACTGACCTCTATATAAATATATACCCGAGATGTGTTTAATACCCATAAAAACCGAGATGTGTTTAATACCCATAAAGATGGATTTTCAATCGGAATGCTTTGAAACTTTCGGTATGGATTTTCATCTTCATCTCTAGGAACTATTATGAAAGAATTATTATTGCTGTTAAAACGTATGTATTCAACGTCCATTAGATTTTCGCATGCAGGCCGAATAGAATAATATCTTACCCGTCAACTTTCGAATTTTCAGGCGGCTGAAATAATTCATGGATAACCAGCCAGGCATACACCTTCGTATTGTTTAACTCGTAGCGATTGTTCGACTTACACGAGGCACAGGGTTTTGACAACCTTTTATCATCCACGGAATGATCTCCTCTGGAATGTGAAGCATCTGGAATGCCGAAGGTCCCTTGGGCTTGGGCAGCATCTGGCGATTGGTTGTTCATCTGGTTGTTGAAAGAAGGTGAAGGGGCATTTGTTCAAAAGCAGATTGTGTGAGAAATAGTAAGATCACAACGTCTTTTATTATAGCTGCGTGTCGGGTTTACGGCTTTGTTTTCCATCTTTTAATCTGTAAATAAATAACTGGCAAACATAACATAGGGTTTTCAAAGTTGAAAATTAAGTGTGTATATTGTTGTAATATATTTTTATGATTGAAAAATATAAATTTGACCAAGATTACAATTTTTTTTTAATGATAGAAAAATATTAAAAATGAAAATATATATCATATTGATTTAGTTTAGTTATTAATTTTATTATAATGGTATAATGGTTGCCATTTTATATTCAAGATATGTAATTGGATACATCTAATTATCTAAGAAATTTATTTGGAAAAGTAAGTATTTCAAAATGTAAAGTAAATGAAAGTACTAATTAAATTCGAGAATATTAATTTAAATAAATTTATTTGTTTTTTTAAGTAGTTGAGATTCATTTTAAGGCGGAAACTACTAAAATCATTTAATTTCTTTTTACTATAAAAGTGTTTTGCATTTTAAGATATTTGATCCCTCTACGTGCTTGGTAGATCCAAAATAGATCTAAATCAGTTTAATTTTCACACTTAAATAGACTAAAACAAAATTAAAATACTTATTTTTGAGCCAAGAGACCATATATCTTCACTATTGGTTAGATTTCAAGTATGTTGAAATATTATTTTCAACTGCAGGCTCAGTCCTTTGCCATACCCTCAAATGATGTATCCCCCATTAAACAGCTGCAACTCCAGCCCTTGCCTTAATTCACCATTACACAGTGATTTATTACGAAATGGTGGTCATTCACAGAATGGTGGTAATTTATTACAGTTGGTAAAAATAGTAGACATGGAGAATGTACCTCAACATCTAGAAATTTCAGGAATTAAAGTTATTTGTCAGCCCCTCCATACCTTGTTTTAATCTCTGGTCTTGTCATAAAAATTTCAAATAGTTTTTTTTTTGTTCACTCAATCTTTTTTTTGGTTACCATATATGAAATGTAATGTTTTTTTTCTTTCTGAGTAGTGTGCGCTGACGAGAGACAAAGTGCTCTTTGTAATGAACAAGAGTACAGAGATAGTTTTTTTTTTGTAATACGCAGCAACGCATATGTATGAATGAAAAATTTACACACACCAGTGTAAGATATTTGAGCTGAAATAGAGTGTTTTGTAGATGCACAGCAGTGGGGACAAAACAGTGCAAAGTGCAGACGCAGCAGTGAAAAGACAGTTTGTTGATTTTAAGAGGAGACAGAGTATTTTGCTTTCTATAATGTACAACAGTGTAGACACAGTCATGTAATTTTTTTTGAGAGAGTGAAGTTTTTGAACTGCCTCTGAAGCAGCCTTGTTGTAATTCCTCTGTTAGAGGAAGTATTGTTAATGAATACAAAGTCCCTTTTGTTGTGCGTTGTTGAAACTCTGTTATCAGAAAATATTATTTTTGTTTTGTTGCGTCAAAAACAGATTGTTGCTGAAACAATAGTTTTGCGTTGCTGAAACACCGTATTCCGCAAACGATTTTTTTTTTAATTTCCCGTGTTAAAAACAGAGTATTATTCTCTGTTTGTCTATTCTGGAATTATCAGAAATTCCCAACATGGTATCAGAGCTTGTCCAGGCTTTTTGAAGGTGTCAAAGAAGTGAAGGAAGGATTTCTTGCTGCAGCAGCTTCTCCAACAGAGTGAAGATATTCAAGAAAGGATGTAGGTATTTCCCAGATTAGTTTTATGTGTTGCTGTTGAAGACAGACAGTGATTTTTAAATACACACTCTGTATTTTGAAGCATAGTTTAGAGTGCAAGAATGGCTAGCTCCAGCACCAGCACAAGCACTAGCACGAGTATGTCTAATACTCAGCTCCCACAATTTAATGGGAAAAACTATGACTATTGAGCAATAACCATGAGAGCCCTGTTTCCCTCACAAGATCTATGGGAATTTGTTGAATATGGGTTTGAAGAACTAGCAGATGAAAATGAGTTTAACAGATTAACTCAGGCAGAGAAAGATCTGTTGAAGAGCAATAGGAAGAAGGATTCAAAAGCCCTCGTATTTTTGTATCAAGCAGTGCATGAGAGTGTGTTTCCAAGGATAGCAGCAGCCAAGACATACAAAGAAGCATGGAAAACTCTCAAGACATCCTATCATGGCATGAAGAAATTAAAGACAACAAAACTACAATTGCTAAGGAGAGATTTTGAGAATCTTTGCATGAAGGAGTTAGACAATATTGACTCATTCTTCAGACATGTAATTGGTCTAGTCACACAGATAAGGACTCAAGGAGAAATTCTTGAAGAAAGGAGGATTGTGGAGAAACTATTGAGGATCCTACCCTCAAAGTTTGATGTGATTGTCACCACCATAGAAGAGACAAAGGATCTCTCAAACTTCTTAGTTGATGACCTACATGCATCACTGATAACACATGAGCAGAGGTTGAGTAGAAATGAAAAATCATCTCTAGAGAAAGCCTTTAAGAACCAGATGTCTTTTGGAAGTGGTAGAGGTCAAGGCAAAGGAAACAAGAGAGGAAGAGGCAGAAGCCAAAACAGAAGTGGAAGAAATAGTCCAGCAAATGCTCAAGGAAGAGGCAGGAATCCAAATCACAAGCAAGGCCAAGGCAGCAGTCAACAAAGTGGACAACATCATGCTCAAGGACAAAGGTATGAAAAACTGAATGTCCAATGTTATTATTGTAAAAAATATAGGCATTATGCCAATGAATGTAAGAAGAAGCAGCATGATATGAATAATATATCTAGTGCAAATATCAATAGAAAAATATCAGCCAAGATAATGTGCATTTAGCTTGTAACATGGATGAAACAAACAGTGATGATATATGGTTTCTAGACTCTGGTTGCAGCAACCATATGATAGGAAACATAGCCTTGTTTTCGAAATTAGGTCAAAATGTGAAATCACGAGTCACACTTGGGACTGATAGTAAAATTTACGTTATGGGAAAAGGAGAAGTTAAAATATTTACAAAGAAAGGTGAAAAGAAAACCATAGGAGATGTCTATTATGTTCCTGGAATGAAATATAACCTCTTGAGTATTGGTCAGCTTGTTCAAAACGGGTACAATGTTTTCTTTGTGAATGATGTATGCACCATCATGGATAGAGCACCTAGCAAAAGATGTATTGCTGAAGTGAAGATGACAAGGAACAGGATGTTCCCTCTCACAATAAAGACAGATTTGAAAAATAAAGAAGTAATAGCAGCAATGTCACAAGAGGCTTTCCAAAGCGTACCAAAGGATGAAAATTGGTTGTGGCACTTGAGATTTGGACATCTCAACTTTGCAGGTCTTAACTTGTTGAGTAGAAAAAGAATGGTAAGAGGATTACCATTGATAGAGAAACGGGACAGCCTTTGTGAAGGTTGTATCTTGGGGAAACAACATAGAGAAAGTTTTCCATCCAGGAAAAGCATAAGGGTAAAAGAAACCTTAGAGATTGTGGACTCAGATTTATGTGGACCGATGCAAACTCCATCACTAGCAGGCAGCCAATATTTTCTAACATTCATTGATGATTTTACTAGAAAAACTTCAGTTTATTTCATGAAGAACAAAAGTGAAGTGTTTGAAATATTTTGAAATTTGAAAGCACTTGTAGAAAACCAAAGTGGGCTACATATTAAATTTCTAATAAGTAATAGAGAAGGTGAGTATATCTCCAAATAATTTCTATGTTTTTGTAGAGAAAATGGAATTCACAAACAGTTTACCAAAAGTTACACTCCGCAGCAAAATGGAGTTGCTAAAAGGAAGAACAGGAAAATCATGGATATGGCGAGGAGCATGTTGAAGGCAAAGGATTTGCCAAATGATTATTGGGCTGAAGGTGTACATTGTGTAGCATACATTTTGAATAGATGCCCTACAAAAGCAGTGATGAACAGAGTGCCGGAAGAAGCATGGAGTGGGAGAAAGCAAGGAGTCACCGACATGAAAGTTTTTGGATGTGTGGCTTATGAACACATTCCAGATTAGCTAAGGAAGGAGTTGGACAGCAAAGGGGAGAAATGTATTTTCATTGGATAGAGTGAGGAATCCAAAGCTTACAGGTTGTATATCACATCTACCAAGATGTTTTTTGTGAGCAGAGATGTTCAGTTCATTGAGGAGGAAGCTTGGGATGGAAGCATAGAGAAAACAGTGAATGTTACAAATTGTTTGTCTCATGATGAAGATGATGAGGAGATGGCTGAAACACATCCCCAAACAGTAGCACCAACACAAGGGCAGCAAGAGACACCCTTGAGGAGAAATGAAAGTGCTTCTCCAAGCACACCACGAGGAGGAAATTCAAGTGCTTCTTCAAGCACTTGTACGCCAAATGAAAGAGGTAAGAAGTTCAGAAATTTAAGTGATATTTATGAACAAGAGGCAACAAATGAAGGTATGAATTCTTTGTTTGCTTTATATTGTCATGTTGATGACCCTATTCATTTCGAAGATACTATTAAGGATAGGAAATGGATAGAAGCTATGGATGAGGAGATCAATGCCATAGAAAGAAACAAGACATGGGATTTAGTTGAACTACCAAAAGGAAAGGAAGTCATTGGAGTTAAATGGGTCTACAAGACCAAGAGTAATGCTGAAGGCAAAATAGAAAGACACAAGGCAAGACTTGTTGTCAAAGGATATAAGCAGCATTGGGAGAGACTATGAGGAAACTTTCGCAGCGGTTGCTAGAATGGAAACCGTGAGAGCAGTGCTATCCATAGCAACACAAAACAAGTGGTAAGTTTACCAAATGGACGTGAAGTCAACATTCCTCAATGGAGTGTTAATGGAAGAGGTTTACATTGAACAACCTCCAAGCTATGAAAATAAAGGCCAAGAGCACAAAGTGTGCAGATTGAAGAAAGCTCTTTATGGAATGAAGCAAGCACCAAGAGCATGGTACAACAGGATAGATTCCTATCTACTGGAAAATGGATTTGAAAAGTTTGAGGGATAACCCACCCTCTACATGAAAGAAAAGGATGGTAAAATACTAATTGTTGTGTTATATGTTGAGGATGTTATTTCACATGTAATGATGATTATCTCATTGAAAATTTCAAAACAGTCATGAAAGAATAATTTGAAATGACTGACATGGGTTTGCTGAAATACTTCTTAGGAATGGAAGTAGATAAAAATGAAAATGAGATCTTTATCTCACAAGCAAAATATGTAAATGAAGTGTTGGAAATATTTAATATGCAGGACAGCAAGGCAGAAATCACTCCCACAGTGATGGTTTTAAAACTCAACAAAGAGGACAGCAACAAAGGTTTTGATCCTAGTTTGTACAAGAGCATAGTTGGCAGCCTTATGTATTTGACTGCAACTAGGCTGGATATTATGCATGTTGTTAGTTTAATTTCCAGATTCATGGAGAGGCCAAAAGAAGCACATTGGCAGGCAACAAAAATAATTCTGAGGTATGTTAAAGGTACTAAAAGGTTTGACATTTTATATAGTGCTTTAGAATGTTTAGATTTAGTTGGATACACTGATAGTGATTGGGCTGGAAGTGTAGATGATTAGAAAAGCACATCCGGTTATGTTTTTCACATGGGTTCAGGAGCTATTTCATGGGCTTCTAAGAAACAACCTATTGTAGCGTTGTCTACAACAGAGGCTGAATATGAGGCAGCTACAGTAGCAGCATGTCAAGCGGTTTGGATGAGAAGGATGTTAAGGAGTTTAGGCCAAGAGTAGGCAAAAGGAATTGTGATTTATTGTGACAATAGCTCAGCTATTGCATTATCCAAGAATTTTGTGTTTCATAAGAGAAAGAAACACATTGACACAAGGTTTCATTACATCAGGGAATTGGTAAGCAATGGAGAAATTGTTTTAGTACATTGCAGAACTCAGGAGAAGGTTGGAGAAATTCTAACCGAACCATTGGGACAGAAAGTTTTGAGTTTTTGAGAAAATGTCCTGGTATGAATGATAACCCATCAGATGAAACTAAAGGGGAGTGTTGAAATATTATTTTCAACTGCATGCCCAGTCCTTTTCCATACCCTACAATGATGTATCCGCCATTAAACAACTGCAACTCCAGTCCTTGCCTGAATTCACCATTACACAATGATTTATTACGGAATGGTGGTCATTCACGAAATGGTGGTAATTTATTAGAGTTGGTAAAAATAGTAAATATCAGGTTTTACTGCGGACATGGAGAATGTACTGCAACATCCAGAAATTTTAGGAATTAAACTTATTTGTCAGCCCCTCCATACCTTGTTTTAATTTCTAGTCTTGTCATAAAAATTTCAAGTAGTTTTTTTTTGGTTCACACAATTTGGTTGCCGTATATGAAATGTAATGTTTTTTTTCTTTCTTAGTGTGAGCTGACCAGAGACAGAGTGTTCTTTGTAATGCACAGCAGTACATAGATAGTTTTTCTTTTTGTAATATGCAGCAACGCGTATGTATAAATGAAAAATTTACACACACCAGTGTAAGATTTTTGAGGTGAAATAGAGTGTTTTGTAGATGCACAACAGTGCAAACACAGCAGTGCAAAGTGCAGACATAGTAGTGCAAAGACAGTGTGTTGATTTTCAGAGGAGACACAGTATTTTGCTTTCTGTAATGTACAACAGTGCAGACACAATAATGTAATTTTTTTTGACAGAGTGAATTTTTTGAATTGCCTCTGAAGCAGCCTTGTTGTAATCCCTCTGTTAGAGGAAGTATTGTTAATGAATACAAAGTCCCTTTTCTTGTGTGTTGTTGAAACTCTGTTATCATAAAATATTATTTTTTTTTTGCTGCGTCAAAACCAGAGTGTTGCTAAAACACCAGTTATGCGTTACTGAAACACCATATTCCGCAAATGATTTTTTTTTAAATTTCCTGTGTTAAAAAGAGAGTGTGAAAAACAGAGTATTATTCTCTATTTGTCTATTCTGGAATTATCAGAAGTTCCCAACAAAGTATAAATGGTTAACGTTTAACATTCAACAAATTTAATCTGATGTCAATGTTTCCCCTAGTTAAAAATTGATTTAATTATTATGAATAAACAAAATATAAATTCAATATTGGTTTTACGGAAGTTGAGTTTATATGTGGGTTCAATTACAAAATAATAATAATACGTTAAAAGTGTGTTTATATTTGAGAGTAGTTGCACATATGCTATATGAGAAGGTGAAAATAGAAACTAGAACTTCAGCAAGCATTTCCGAAAGTTTTAGAAGCGATATCCAAGTCAAGCAAGGTGGTTTGAGGAGTGGTTAAATTCACAAGGGGGTGATGGTATCCATTTTTGCAAGTTTTTGTAAGGCATCTTTTGTATGTAGTTGACCTTATTATGATCGCTAAATCTGTTCTTGGTTTGCAAAAGCACTTACTATCCCTTAAGAATTTTTGTAGAAGGGTGGGGACGCAAGTCAATATTAGAAAAATGAAAGTAATGGTTTTCTCTAAAAAACGAAAACATAACCAACATAAGTTCCACTTGGGAGGCAACATTTTGGGAGAAGTTGTGGATTACAAATACCTCATAATTGAAATAAAAGAACTTTGGGGGATTGGAAAGCATTTTATGCTTTTCAAAATAGGTTTAGAGACGAAGAGTTATGGGACTTGAAAACCACTCAAACTCATTTTGGGTTTCTAGTGATTCCAGTGATTCTCTATGGTTGTGAAGTGTGGGAGAGCAGTACATCTAACATGCAGTGTAAACAAATTGAGAAAATTGAGAAGCGTTTGATTACAAACAAATTCAAAATTACAAGTGTAGTTCTTTACTCTATTTTGTTAACTGAAAGAGGGGCTTCTCTTATTGAAGAAATTTCTATTGTGCGAGTCATAAGGTATTTAAAGAAAAGTGAGTAAATGGAAGAGTGAAGATCGCATAAGGTTGTCCTTAATGACATATTGTGCAAAAGAAAAAATACTTAGATGGAGAAAAATAACAGATGGTTTATTAAATGGGGTATTTGGTTGAACATGTGTCTGATAAATAGTAAAGAGATAAAATAATTTGTTATGGATAAGTTCCACAAGGGTACATGGGATAAAGAGCTAGGGGAAAGAAAAAATACCATATTGAGGTGTTTTAATCCCACTCATAATCATCAACAAAAAGCATACATAGAGGCCAATATTTCTTGGAGAGCCAAAATTCTTATTGCTTGGTTAAGGATTAATTCTCATCAACTCTGTTGTGAAACAAGGTACTGGAAAAGGACAAAAGAAGCATGGGAGGAAAGAGTATATATTTTTTGTTCTTCTAGAAAAGTGGAAATAGAAAAGAATTTCATTTTAGAATGTGAGGCCTTCAAAGACAACAAGGAAAGTTATGTAGATATTCTAGCATCTAGCTCTTGGGATAATCCATTTAGCAAGGGGTTTGTCAAGAAGCTATGAGCATTTATTGTGAGGTTTCACAAGAAAATGGTCAAATACATCAACCCGATGAAGAAGCAGTCTGTCCCATAATCTATCTTTAGCCTTGTGGACATTATAATAATTTTCCTTCTTTCTTTCTTATGGTAATGTAAACAATACTAGTTAATCATATTTCTTAATTTTTTGTGGTGGCATTCCACAATACAATATTTTATTAGTTGTTTTATTTTTTTATAAAAATTTTATGTGTCTATATTTAAGTTAAATTGAAGGTACTAGCTACTATGTAGTCCTTGTTAATTATTGTTTTATATTAAATGAATAAAAAGAATATACATTAAAAAATTTGATGCCTATTTATTTTTCTTAGATATTATAATTTATTTGATTTATTTATTTTTAACTATGTTCGATAAGTTGGTTTATTTTGGAATAGAAATTCCATCATTTTAATTTAATTTTACATAATTATCAGTTCGATAGGTGGTAATTTCACCTCCATGGAATATTTTAGGATGTTGTTAGTAGTATATGTTGGCAATATTGTCATTGATGGCAAAGGAGCAGAAAGGTAAGCAGGAGCATGGCACAAAGGAGAAGCAGATACATTGATGGGCTGACACAATATTGATGTTGGCATGTTGATGGCTTGATGCTTGGATAATGTTGTAGAGATTGTTTAATGAATAATTTGTGGTGAGGCTAGTTTGTTATTAAAGGGAATTGTTGTGATGCAAAGGCAAGACTCCATGAAAACAAAGGAAAATCTCCATGACAGCAAAGGCAGATTCCATGATAGCAAAACAAGACAAGACTCAAGAAGGTTGAGGCAACGACATAAAGAAAAGATGAATTTGAAAATATATATGGCTTTACAGAGTGAATGTCGCATACATGTGCTTGCACTATTTTCATATGTTGTGTGCATATTGTTTACATTGGAGAATGCTTGCATGTGTTGCGGTGGTGTAATGATGTTTTTTCCACTATGTTGATATTGACGCACCTAATAATTATATAAGGTTGAAATAATATGTAGTGGAGCAATCATTTATTTTATAATATTAAAAGTATAAAGAATTTGGAAATGAATGAGTGGAAGGAAAAGAGTCAAGCATGTTCACTTTATATCCTAGTTATATACCTTTATGATATCGTAGTGTTTTCCAAGTCAGATCAATAGCATTTGGATCATCTTAGGAAGGTCTTTATTAAGTGTAGGAAATATGGCATCTCGCTAAATCCTAAAAGTTCTTTATTTGGTTTGGAAGAAGGAAAACCATTAGGCCACATTATCTCCAAATATGGAATTTGGATTGATCCAACCAGGATTGAGACTATTTTGCAAATAGCTCACCCCAGGAACATTAAAGAACTTTAGGCATGTTTAGGAAAAATAATTTTTTTAAGACTATTCATCTCGAACATAGCTGAATTGATTAGACTATTAAATAACATGTTGAAGAAAGATTCAACTATTAAATGGATAGTAGAGGCTAAAAAATCATTCGAAGATATAAAACTAGCCTTGACTCAAACACCAGTCCTCATAAGTCCAATGTTTGACAGAGAATTTGTCATTTTTTCTTTTGCATCTGAACATAGTATTATTGCAGTTTTACTACAAAAGAATGATCAGGGATTCGAACAACCAATAGCCTTGTTTAGTAAAGCTCTAAGTGATTCATCCTTAAAGTATAACATAATGGAAAAACAAGCTTTTACTTTGGTAAAAGCAATCAAAGATTTCAAAGTATATATCTTGTATTCTCACATTATAGCTTATGTTCCCAATGTTGTAGTCAAAGACATTCTAACGCAGATTGGAATTGATGGAAAGAGGGGAAAGTAGATAGCTATCGTATTAGAGTATGACATAGAGATTAAACCTACAAAATTAATCAAAGGCCAAGGGTTGGCTAAACTTATGGCTGAAACCAATTGTGAAGCCCTAGGTATAAATTTTATTCGAGGACTAGATAATGAAGAGGAGATGGCGACTCCATAGATAAGCCAAGCCTTTTTAGACTCACCTTGATATGCTGATATAATATACATTCTACAAAATTTACAAGCTCCTCGAGGGTTGTCCACAACTAAAAGTAGGTTCTTGAAAATGAAACCTTTGAAACTTTACATAATGGATAATACTTTATTTTGGAAAAATCATGAAGGCATTTTGTTAAATTTTTTAAGGAAGAATCGAACAAATTACTACAAGAATTTCATGTAGGTGATTGTGGAGGACACCTCTACTAGAAGACAACAGTTGATAAAATCCTAAGATCTGGATTTCATTGGCCAACCTTGTTTTCTGATGTAAAAAAGCTTGTAACATCCTGCCACAAGTGTCAGATCTTTAAAGGAAAAAGAAATCTTTTGCCTTTACCTTTGAAACCCATTTCTACTGAAAAGCCATTTCAATAATGGGGTCTAGACTTCATTAGCGAAATTCACTCCCCCTCTTCTACTCAACATAGATGGATACTGACTACCACAGATTAATTTAAAAAGTGGATAGAAGCCATTCCCTCTAGACAAGCCACTGATACTATCATCATATATTTTCTAGAGGCCAATATTCTATCTAGATTTGGCAGTCCAGACAAAATTATCACAAACAATGATGAAGCATTTAAATAAAAAAGGATGATTGATTTCTACCATAAATACTATATAACCCTTGGTCACTCTACAACCTCTTATCCCCAAGGAAATGGACTTATAGAATCCTCCAACAAAAGATCAGTGAATATTATTAAAAAATTGTTGGAAGACAATAAGAAAACATGGAACAAGAAACTGATAAATGCTTTGTGGGCAGACAGGGTTACAACTGAGAAATCCATTGGTATGAGTCCCTATCAGTTAGTCTATGGAATGGAAGCACTTTTCCCTTCATCATTAGGAATAGTAGTAATGAAACTACTGTAGGAATCCCAAGTCGAGCCAAATGATATTCAGAGGAGAATCAATCAGACCATTCATTTGCATCAAACCAGGGAGGAAGTATACATTAGAGCCCAAGCACTACAAGAAAAACTTAAGAAAAATTTTTATAAAAGAACCAACGCAGAAGACTTCTATCTTGGTGACAAAGTTTTGAAGTGGGACTCCAGAAGGATCGACAAACCAAAACATAGGAAGTTTGACTTCCTGTGGAAAGGTCCATACATGATATATGCCTTTAGAGGGAATGATTCTTATTTTCTCAAAGAGTTAAATGGTGCAGAGTTAGAAGGAGGACGAGTCAATGGTCAAATGTTGAAGCACTACATTGATCCAAGTTACTAATTTTATCAATTTCAGTTGTACATAATATATCCTCCAAAATGTTCAAGTGTTGATTGGATGGTTAAGTTGTGGAGTTAAAGCTCGAAGAGAAGGCCCTAAGCTTCGAATATTGTCACTATCATAGATATCAATAAAGCAGCAGAATCAAAGGAAATTAGAGAGTAAAATCACAATCTCTCATAAGGCCATTGGTCTACATTTCTTGACTTTCCACCAGGGAAAGCCATCCCCAAGTGGAGCCATTATTATTTTCTTATACCAATATGTGTCATAATTTATGATTGACTTAGTTATCTCCAAAATATGTACATACCTTTGCTTCTGCAAATATTTTCCATATTTGTAAAAAATAAAAAAAAATAAAAAAATGTAAAGTGGGTATGTCCTAAAAGAAAAATCAAAGGACAAAAAAAGAATGAGAAAGGTCAAAAAGAGGGAAAGTGAACCCGAAAGAAAAAGGAAAGACCATGAAAGTGTGCAAGTCAAAATGCCACTGCTATTTTATTTTTTGTATAATAATGATTGTGTGCAATTTGTTACTTATGCCACAATTCATGTTAGTCAAATAGTGTAAACTTGACTATTTCATGTTTTCAATTTCTATGTCTATAGATAGAGAATAAAATCTGACCAAACTATCTAATATTGGCAGATAAGTAGATAGGTAGAGTGAATAAAAGGAGCTGAACTATTTAATCTGAGCCCTTGGATGTAATAAGGATAGACTTAGACAGATTTCCATTGTAAAAGAAAGAAAATGTTTCATAAGGGCTTTCCAGCTTAAGTGTGCCCTAATAAAATGTAGAAAAAATGGTAGGGTGTGCAGGTGGGTAAGTAGATGAATGGTCACAGAATGGTGTATGATGAATGATTAGTTGAAACTAATATCATTTACTTCCATCATCATAATACTTTAAAAATATGGATAACAATGAGGCATTTACAAAGTCAGGTTATTAATTTCCTCATTCCTTCTACCCCTAATATCACTAATTTCCCACAAATAACAATAAAAGCACCTAAAACCTTAATTCAAAGGGGCTTGAAGCATTTATCTAACTTTTGGAGGGACCGGACCCTTGGCCCAAACGAATTACAGGTTCCAAGTGTTAAAACCGCCTCATCAACATTCACCCCCTCCATAATTCATTCATCTTCCCTCAAACCCCATTTTCCCAAAGTAAAATCACTATTTGCTTGGGAAAAGTAATTATTCCCATACAAAACCCCTTTTCACAGAAAAAACCGACAGAATGCACCTAAGCCTAAGTTATAATGTTTAAATGTGAAAATGTGAATATATTTTGAAGCATTTTACTTAGCACATTCTTATTTTCGTTTTCATTTCATATTAACATTAATTTATTATAGTTAACTCCCAGAAAATACGCCTGGTCCCCATATGTATTATTAAAATCCCTTATGTTAATATCCCACCCCGGTTTGAAATATAAACCCCAATAAAGAAATAATTATATGAATTAATTGATCAATAAATAATTAGCCTATCTGTGATCAATTAAGACCTACAACCCTCCATTGCATTAAAAAGGAATTAATTAATTAATATGTGATTAATTAAGAAGCTTCCTCCAATCACATCGACCTCGACATCATTAATCTCCCTAATCCATAGTTACTATCCCGTCGGGCCCCTCCATTAAATCACAATCAAGTCCCCTTCCCAACCACCGTACGGTCTGACCCGTTTATATCTAACAGCTGACACTCATATTGGGCGGCCTCTGATGCCAACCTTTACCCACCTGATGTGAGTGGTTTTACTATTTATCCCACTGCTACGTGTCGCCCGATGAATGGCATCGGGCAGACCTCTCCCAATACCGCCATACCCTCATAAGCAGTGCGATAAATTTTGCTTACTACCTACGCTTACCACGTTCGCTAAATGACAAAACATCATTTCTGTCAGTTGGTGCCAACTGTCACTTTCCAGCGCCAACTGTCACATTTCCATTATACACACCAAAAACATTGACTTTTCCAATAAACCCAAAAATACTCATTATTTTTATTTTACCTAGAAAAGGATCTTTTGTTCTCCATGCACACTTAGAGTACGTTCAAGCTGTTAGCCTACTTCCAACTGTCAACCTTTAGAATCTAATGAACTCCATATTGCCATTGTAGACCCATGCGGTCCGTGCAAACAGCGCACCAGAGTCATTTCTCCCTTCATGCAACCATCACTAGGTATTTACCCGTTTTACTGAGAAACCCCATTTTCGTATTGAACCTATACTAAATTACTATAAAAACCAAGTATTTTAGTGAAAGTAAGATGTTTGAAAGTCTAAAGACTCCCTGAAATGACCGAGTTCTTCATAATTCCTTAAATTCCCTACCCTCGTCCTTGAAATCTGCAAGAACCGAGGATGGATGTTCTAGTTGCCTTAAATGTCATGCTAGTTACCACTCCCCATAGAAATTTAGAACTTCTTCCTCTAGCTGACAAATATTCCCAGATAAAATTCCTCACCTTTGACGAAACCCCTTTGAAATTGCATTGCAAATACCGGGATATCTACTTCAACCATGTAGATAGGATAGGTCTCTAGGAATCGAACCTACCCAAGTATCAGTTCCTGAGTATTCATGTCTTTCTAGAAATTATTCATTACTGTCATGCAAGCTATGACCCTATTACGAAAGTTGTAATGTCCCTAGACCAGAAAATCCTTTTCACCATTACAGATGAGTCCATAAACAAGATGTTACAGTTGCAGCCTAGTCAAGACCTAACCCCCATTTCCATTGTTGATTTTCTTGAAAGATTCTCCAAGTTGTCTAGTTCTAGAAGTACCCAAATCCTCTAGACCTTCATTTCTGAAGAAAAACACATGCCAAAGGACCCCCCTCCTTACATGTCAGCCTTATTTTTTGATCTAGGTAGAGACATCACAACAATGCTATCAAGCATTTTGGGTTCTACCACTAATGAATATGAAGATGAGACTACTTTAGTTGGTATGTCTATTTTTACCCCCGGTCAACCTCGTACAATCAATTTTGATTATGCCAAATTCATCGCAGATAAAATGCATGATCAGTTTATGAGACTTGAAAATGAGAGGGTGTTCAAGTATTCATCAGTCCTATATCATTTGTTTCTTTTCTATCAGACTCATAGGTTTCCCTTCTCTATACAAAAGCTTGATACTAGAAGGAATTCTAGATCTGTCATCTTCTAGACTTCTCTTTTCCACAGGTCTTATTCTTCTCCCTATCCATTTATAAATTGTATTGACCAATTTGTACATCCTATGACTACAATGTTGATAGGAAGTCCCCCTCCCAGAATTAGTGAAAACATTAAGAGGGTTCTCCAAATTTCCAAACAATACAAAGTTGGGGATTGGTATTTATACCAAACCCATACCGATATCAGAATTTATGGGTGTGAGTTGCCTCCTTATAGATTACCTAAATATTTCCCCATGCAATTATTTTCTCTAGAGTACTATAGGAAAATGATAAATTCTGATGAGATTCACTTTGTCAAGGCCAACAAGAAGGCCCAGCTGAGAATAAAGGATCACCTAAGCCCATTTATTTGCAATAATAAAGAAGCTGGAAAGGATGCAGATGAAATCCTCCAGAGATTGAAATTAAAAAAGACTTTCATCTGGGCCTATGACCCTCATAGATTCATTTGTAGCAGGAGGAAGAAACATAAATTATTTCCTTATATCGACCATAGGATCCCAGAAATTGAACAATGTGCCAATCAATCAAAACGAGTGGAAGGAACTCTAATAGATCAAGATAGCACAAAAGTTGAAGTTGACAATGTAATGGTGGACTTAGAAAGAAGGTTTGATGAGGATTCATTTGTACAAGTGTTTGGAGAAACTTCATCAAGAAAGTAGTCACAGGAACCTAGTACACAACCATCAGAGAAACAAGGAACCTCCGAATTGGCAGAAGCTTCAGAAAAACAAGAAGAATCTGAGAAGCCCAAAATCTCAAAGGAGCTGGCTCAACCTCTGCAAATCACGATCAACCCTCCTCTGTGGCAGACTCCCTCAATGAGGAAAGAAATCTTAAAATAGATATGGAAGAGGCCACTCCTTCCAGCAAGCCTATTGATCAAAATTTTGCTAAAACAAAAAGGTTAAACCCCTACACAGAAGAAGAATATACCGAGGAGACCACAGGCAACACAGTGGCAGAAAAGACAGACAGTATGCAGACTATCCCAGCAGGTGGTGCACCATCCACCTCACATATACAAGCATTGGAAATACAGCAAAGCACAAAGCTGTCTTATTTCAGAGATTTCTCTGAATAGAGCCAAGACATTAAAGGAAAATACAAATAAGTTAAAGCAAGGAATGAGAAATTAAAAGCTCAAACCTATGCTCACTACCTCAAAATTGCTCCAACTAACCAAACTAGGCCTATGTCATCTTTTGACATAAAGGAAGGAAAAATGCAAATGAGCTTCCTCAAACCAACTGTACAATAGCCAAGATCAATGGCTAACTATTTGAAGAGTGATTTTGAAGTTTTGGTAAAGGATATCCATCCAATTGAACAAATAGAACTGCACAAGCTGACTGGTGAAATGGTCTATTCCACATTGAATAATAAGTCCATCACAACACATCAGTTACAAAATTCATTGCACAACACCACAACACAACTGCAACTGGAAAAGGCCTCCTCTCAGGCTAAAGACATCAGAATAAAAACTTTAGAAGACCTGGTGATAGAATTGGGACACGATCCTAAAGATGACAAAGCAGCTAAACAACTGATTAAGAAGAGAAATGATGATATAGCTACATTAAAGAAGCAGCATAAGATCCCTCCTGTCCACCATCCTCAAACTACAGAAGTCATAGAGAAACAAAAGGAGGAAGAACTCATGGACTTAGTCCTTAAGTTAAATTATCAATTAAAAGAAACTGAAAAGGAATTGGAGAAAGAAATACAGTCTAAGTAGAGTGATCTGGCCACTGCCCCTCAGACTGTCATACCCACAGTTTCTACAGCAGTACCCTCCACTCTAGAAACTTCTTTGGCATCAACACTTCCACCAATGACAACATTACCAGTATCATAGAATATTCCAACTACAGGTACATCAACCAGTGCAGGAACAACAGTAGAAAAAATAGATGAAGTGATCAAAGCCATGGAACAGATGAGTATCCAAGCTACTGAATTGAAAAAGCTCAACGAAAAAATATCAAGTATGGAAACAAACTATGAACTTGCACAAATTCATAAGAAAGAAAAAGAAAGGAAAAACAAAAGGATGGAGGAAAGAATTAGAGTCCTGGAGAAGGACTTAACACTAGAAAAACCACTGGGAGATATGAGACATATGTTGTGGGCCAATATCATTGATTCCATTAATGATATTTGGCCTTCTATCCAGATAATTTTTTTCAGACTGAACTATTCAAGATAGCTATGGAAGCTCTACAGAAGACCAAAGAACAATTGGGAGATAGGCTTGAAGAGGCGAATCAATTGATTATTTTTTTGAACAGAAGAAATTTGCATCAGCGAGAGCAATTAGAAATTGAGGATCGAATAGCTACCATCATTGAAATTAAGAAAGTTCTTACTAAAAGGAACTTGATGCTTAACTTAGAAAAAAGGTGTCAAATCATTCAGATAGATATATATAGCTTCGTGTTCAAGTATGGAATTTTGAGAGAGAAAGGACTTCCAAGCCCATTGGTCATAAATGACAAGTTGACGACACATGAAGACTATATTGAGAGACTAAACAAATAGGCCGGGATCCAAGCTAGCTCTTCAGCATTAAAATCACTACCTACAGGAAAGGTGCTTTATGATGGCTTGGAAAACCTATTTTACATAGAACATGAAGTGAAGCACCTATTCATCGACAGACCCAATTTTTTAAAGTACACAGAGGCTGATGAAGTGTATAGGAAGATGATCAGAATGAAAATACTAGATAATGAATGGTGGACCAATATGATAGATATACTATAAGTTACTATAGTAAATCTATGGAGTTAAAAATGTTTACTACAGTAAATTTTGGTAAATATAGGTAAAGAGTATCAGCACAGGCAAAGAGTATTAGTAGGTGAAGATAAGAGTGAATTCCAGCACACAATTACGAAAGAAAACTACAAGAGACAAATCTGAGTTCCAGCAACCAGCACATTCACAAATAGAGGGACAACAAACAATATGTTTTCCATCTATCTCTATCTCCATGTGGAAGATAAATTTTGTTTCCTGTAATAAATCTCGTGTAGTTATGAGATATTTTGTAATATGTTTTGTATAAATACTTCACAAAATGAAGTAATTAGGATGGATTAAAAAGCATTTCAGAAAACTTGTGTTTTGAGCTAAAGGAGCTATTGTAATCAAGGTTGGATTGGTTTACTGGATTAAATAAATCTAAGGACATTGCACTTGATTCATGTGCATTGTGGGAAATAAATAAGTATCATTTCTCTGAGTTTGAATATTGTTTTTTCCTTTATGTTATGAAAATCACATGTGTTTTCTCATGAATCTCAAAAGCAAACAAGGGATAGTACTATCAAAATTAGCTTAAGTGATCTCTATTTTAATTGTTTTCTTATTCAATGTTTTCTACTAAATTGCTTAAGTTTAGGAATTCTTAGTTGCTCCCCTACTTCTGTAGTTCATTCCCTCTATTGGCTCCTAGTACAGGATTCTTAATTGCCCTTGCTACTTGCCAAAACTCCCTTCTTCATCTTAATCCCTATTAAGGATTCTTCATTTCCCTTGGCCCTGGTTAAGATTTTCAGATTTGTCCCTGCTATGCTAGCTTGCTTTGTGAACTTTTACCTTACTGATTAATCAAATCCTGTTATACTTTTACTACTTCACTCCATAGCCCAATGGCCCAAATACCTGTTCTGCCCATCTGTTTCCTTAATTCCACCAAACAAAACAAAACAAATCCCATGAGCCTAGGATCTATACTTAAAAGATTGGTTTGTAGTTACCTTAGATCCTTTCCTTCTTTTAAATAACTTCTAAGGAAAATCTGAGTGATAACAGAGCGCCTTCAGTATAATTTGCAAATATCTCAGCATAATAATCTTGACAAGGAAATAGTTAAAACAATTGTTATTAGACGAATGCAGGATGATTTCCCTGATATGCTAAATCTCTTGGGGAAAGGAGATATATCCAAGGAATGTTATGATCAAATTGCCCAACTTTTTCAAAGTAGTTCCAGAGGATCAATGAGAAACAAGGCCATGACACATGATACTTTTAATATGATTCTAAAGTCAACCAATAATGGGAAAACAAAAGAATAAATTAGGAACCTTGTGGAGAATTTTAAAACTAACATTTTGAGCTTGATTTCCTCTCAGTTTGGTGTCTTTCATGCAAAGCAGAAACACATGGAAGTAGAGAAAGTTCTAGCTATATTATACTCTAGGTGCACAAAGAAACATCCTCTAAGGGAGTTCCCACTTAATAGATGCAACATATGTGAGAAGGATCATTCCATATAATATTGTGCCTCAATACCTATATTAAATGCTATCTAAAAGGAGACATGAAAGGATATTGAATAAAAATATTTTATTGACACTAAGAAGCCCTATCATTCTAGGTCATCAAGTATGTTTCAATAACCCATCTCTTATTTTAATTCTTGGTTTGGTATCTATGATCCTCAACAAATTCCCTAGAAAATGAAATACTCAATGTTATAATGATCCTAAACCCTCTTAATTATAATGTTATATCTCACCTTTTAAATAAAAAAGTAGTCAATTTATTGAGTACAAATTTCAACCCTCTAATTTATCGCATCTTGGAAAAAGGGTTAAATTTTTCCTTAGCTACAAGAAAATCCCTATTGAAAAAAGAATTGTAACATAGAATGTGCGATTAAAGACCCGTCTAAAAACATTAAGTAGGTTATACGATAGGATTGTTTTGTTGTTATTAGGAAATGTAAACCTCCCAAGAGTAACATCAACAAACCTAAATCCTTAAATCCTTAAATGATAAATCAAATAGTGTTTTTCTAAAAGATGATAAAGGTGGGTTTGTTGTAATCTTATATAAAGTTGAATATATGAGAAAAGGGATAGATCACCTCTCTAGTGAAAAAAATCTCAATAATAATCCTATTAAAAAAATCTTGAAAGAGGTCTCTTGTGCAATTAGATCTAGTAGTACCCTTGAACCCCTTAGAAAAAATATTATTGAGAGAAACCCACTCACACCAAGGATCTATGGGTTTCCAAAGATACATAAGTATGGGCCCCCACTAAGGCCCATTTTCAATACAATAGGTGGGCCCACTTATCTTCTTGCTAAATGCTTAGCCCAGAAACTCAAGACCCTTGCTGGCATCGCGAAGTCCTACATTAAGGACTTTTCACCATTGTGAATGAACTAAAACATATTAAGCTAGATCCTAGGGATACTTTCATGAGATTTAACATTGTCTCTCTTTAAAATATATCAATCACTTTATTAATTTTTACGCTTCCAAATTGGTTGGTATCTACCTACCTCTACCTTTTTCATCTTCCAAGATAAATTCTATGAGCAAAGTTGGGGATTTTCCATGGGTTATCCACTCTCCCCTATAGTTTCTAACTTGTTTATGGAAGATTTTGAAACCAAGGCTTTGAATTTTCCTCAATTTCACCCTAATATTTGGAAGAGGTTTGTCGATAATACCTATGTCATTTCGCCCCATCGTTAGGACAAGTTAAACTTGTTTTTTCAACATATTAATTCTCATTCTGATTCCATTAAATTCACAAAGGAAGTTGAGGTATATGGTATCTTTCCTTTCTTTGATGTTATTATATCTAGGATGGAAGATGTTTCCATGCTACACCAGGATTTTCCTAACATGACTCACCGAAAAAAATATCTTCATGTATGTTGTTATCATTATTTGGTGCAAAGATTTTGAGTTTTTAACACAATCGCTACCCATGGTTTGATTATTTTTGATGAGAGTCACTTGGATAATGAGAAAATCCATCTCCCAGATTTTTTAAAAACCTACTAAAGGACCTACAGTTAAAAATGAACTCGAGGACTAGGTTACCATTTTCCAACTTTCCTTCATCCGTGAGACCACTAACAAGATTTCTCGTATTTTGAAGAAGCATAAGGTCTTCACCACCTTCAAGATACTTAACACCATTTAGATCTCCCGTAGATCCGTCAAAGGCCGAGTGGACATTAGAAACATGACAGGTATTTACTTAATCCCTTGCTCCTATGAGATGCTTTATATTGGGGAGACTAGCCACTCCATCAATCAAAGAATTTAGGAGCACACAACTGACATTAAGCATAATCATTCATGCTCCTCATCTCTAGTTGATAATGCTAAGAAAACCCAAACACCACGTTTGTACTCAGGATTCCTAGGCCATTGCTAAGATTAATCACTTCCATCATAGGGAGTTGAGGGAGACCATTGAAAGTGAGAAAAAGGTGAATATATCAAGATGGATGATGGTTGAAAATTAAGTAGCAATTGGATTCCCTCCATTCCTTTGTGATCAAATTTAGTTTTCCCAATTTTTTTATCATCTACTTAAGTCCTATAAAACATAATTCATAGTTTTAAAATATTTTAATATTAAAAAACATTATTCTTTAATATCGATAAATATAAAAATATATAAAGTTTCCTATAATATAAAATATACTTTTAATTAATAATTTTCATATATAGAAGTCATAATTCATAACTATATGCATATTATATAGAATTATCAGATATATTAAGCATTATAATATATCTTTATAAATAGTGGATATAAGAATTTATAACCATTAGATATATTTGTTTCAATAATGATTTGTAATCATAGATTTAAATAAAAATATTAAAATATATTT
>APFE031480238.1:28561-37230 GCA_000404065.3 Pinus taeda | reverse complement strand
CTTACTGAAGACTACATCATAGCCTTTGTCTTCCAGCATTGCGATCGACACCAAATTTCTCTTCAGTCCTGGTACATACTTGACATCGGTCAAGGTAATGCGAGCTCCATGCTCCCTTTGAAAAACAACTGTGCCTACACCTGAGACACTGTACTTTTCATCATTACCCATCGCTATGAGTATTTGGAGATCTTTCTCCTCCAAGGTATTGAACAAAATCTTGTCATCGGTCATGTTGAAAGAAGTTCCACTGTCAAGAAACCAACCACATCCCACCATTGATGAAACCGTGCATGCGAAGAGGGTGAAATCCAACTCGAACTATGAGGCCAATGCCTCACCTTCAGATCATTCCTTGGATCCCATCTTGGATTTCTTCAGTGGACAATTTGTAGCAAAATAGCCCACCTCATGACAACGAAAGCATCGCACTTTTGATTTGTCAAACTTCTTCCCACCATGGGAAGAACTGGATTTGGAATGAGAATCATTCTCCTTCCCCTTCTTCGCCTTACTCGCTAAGGCGCAGTTTTCTTCATCCTCCTTGGATGCAGAACCATCTCTAGTGCTTCTTCTTATCTCCTCCTGCATCAGATCCGACCAAAGTCGTACCCAATTTGGCAGTTTTTCTCTTCCATTAACCAAGTCTTGGTAGCTATGCCAACTCTTAAGAAGACCAAGGAGCGCAAGACTCACCATGTCATCATCGGCTGTCATGATCCCTACACTTCCAAGCTCATCCCTGTAAGTGGTGATCTTGTTCAAATACGTAGAGATCGTGTCGCCCTTTTCACACTTGATTTTCTAAAGCTTGTCTTTCAGCTCTAGCTTCCTATGATCGTTGTTGTTCTGATGTAGATCTTTCAATGTTTTCCACATCGAAAATGATGTCTCCTTCCCATGGAGACTCTAGACTATGTGGTCTCGAACTCCCTCCAGAAGGATTATCCTTGCTCTAGCCACACATTTCTTCCATTCTGCCAATTTTGTAGCATTAGCCGTTGCGGGCTTGGGGATTTCTTGAGCAATGAAGTCCTTTAGACCGTTATACTCTAATACTGCTTCCATGTGATCCTTCTAGGCTATATAATTTGAACTGCCATCAAGAGCATATTCAAGTTTTAAACCATTGAACGCCATTGGTGAAAATGAGATGTGATAAGAACTCAATTTCTATATTCAGGAACCTCAAACTTCGAACTTCTCCCTTTTTGTATACATTTCTCTCCTTTGATCACCTTTGCTCTGATACCATGTAGAAATTTCATCGTAGATCCCCTGATAATGCAATGTAACTAAAGAAAAATACTTGATCTACTTCTACAAACAAACTTGCGGAAGCTTAATCGATTTTGAGCAAGATCAAATAGAAAACATATAACAGAGAAGAAGATTCAATCACACATGAAATCCAGAAGAATACTCTGGGGAAAACCTCAGCTAAAAACCCCACTGTTTGTATTATCATAGAAGTGGAAATATCTCATGATTACACAAAGCTTTAGCTCACAAGCTATCCATCTCTCAGTATAATCCCTCACTGTTGCTCATAGATAGAATAAACAACACATATTCCTTCCTTCAATCCTCCAAGCCTCCTATTTCCTTGCGCAATTTCTCCTGGGTCCTCAAGCTGCCACCTATGTGTAATAATTCCTCACACACTACTCTAACCTCTGAAATAATTGCGCAATCCTGAAGGAGATAATTCCTTCTGCATGGATGACTTTCCTATATAGGAAAATTCCTCCAATTGATAGTACAGTGTCCCTTCCTCTGATCTCAACGGGGTCTTTGACTGAACTGACATGCATGAGTTATTTATGATAGAATATTCAGTTATATGGAGAGTAGCAGTTACATGGATGCAAGAATTAACTAACTGAACTCACAATTAATTCTACAAATTGTTAGAACTAATCTAACAAAACTTAACTTAGTTAACTGAGCTAACTAATTACAACTCATCTTTATCTCCTTAATTAAGGGATAACTTCCTCAATCAAAGGGATAACTGTTGCATGTCTTCACATAGACTTCATGTTTGATTTTCTCCAACTAATTAACTCAAGATGAATTAATTAATTATTTTTCAAACAACGGGTGAGACTAAATTTGAATTTTAATTCTCAATTTTAATTCAGGGACTAATTAAAATTGGAATCTATCCTGAAATGTTATTTATAGCAATGTTATTTTTAGCATTTCTATTTTTTGCTATTTCCAATAGAGTTGGAGTATATCCTGAAATACCATTTATAGCAATGTTATTTTTAGCATTTCTATGTTTGACATTTCTTCTTTCCATTTTCAACAATTACCTCTTTGCAGAAAAAGGGAAAAGCCTTTCGATGGACAACTAAATGTCAGCACAACTTTAAACTCTTGAAGCAGTTATTAACCACAACCCATGTACTGAAGGTAGCAGACCTTGAGAAGGAATTTATTGTATGCATGGATGTTTGTCAAGAGGGAGTTGGTGGTGTGCTGATGCAGTAAGGAAAAGTGATAGCTTATAAATCATGTAAGCTAAAGGATCATGAACAAAGGTATCCAGCGTATGATCTAAAGTTCATAGTAGTGGTGCATGCCCTGAAAATGTGGTGGCATTATTTATTAGGAAAAATGTTTCTCTTAATGATAGACCATAGCAGTTTAACAAGTTTCTTTAAGAAACCCAATTTAAACGCACGATGAGTAAGGTGGACTACCTTCCTAGGTGAATATGATTTCGACATCAAACATTTGAAAGGAAAGGAAAATCGGGTGGCGGATTCCTTAAGTAGAAAATTGCATCATACATATGAAATATCATTCAGCCATATATAAATTAATTTCTCAAATCAAATTAGAGAAGTTGTTATGAAAGACCCCAAATATGAATTCTTGTAGGAGTAAGCTAAGCAAATACATGATTTTGGAGGACAAACTAATTATGGAATAAATAAAGACTAGTTGTTGACTTTTACAGGGAGGATTTATATGCCAAATCAAAAAACTATTAGGCAGTATATGTAAGATGAATTTCAGAGGAGTCCATATATGGCACATCCAGACTATCAAAAATTATTTTCTACAATTAAAAAGGGTTATTTTTGGCTGGGTATGAGAAGATATATCATAGAATACCTAGCTAAATGCTTAGAGTGTCAGTTGGTTAAGGCGGAACATTAGCATCTAGTTGTTCTGCTTCACCCACTTCCTATTCCCGAGTGGAAATGGGATACAATTATGTTGGATTTTATAATAAGTTTTCCTAGATTCAGGAAACAAAACAATTCCATCATGGTGGTGGTGGAAAAGTTAAGAAAAACAACTCATTTTATTCTTTTCAAATCCACTTATAAAACTGTAGAAATTGTTGATATATTCATGAAATAAAATTTTAGATTACATGGACTTCCTAAAGTAGTTTTGGAAAGCCTTATTTTATGGTTTAGGAACTGAAATTTAGTTTAGCACTACATATCACACACAAACTGACGGGAAAATGGAACGAGTAGATCAAGTCTTGGAAGACATGTTAAGGATGTATGCAATGCAACAACCAACTAAGTGGGAAAAGTACCTTAACTTAGTTGAATTTGCATACAACAAAAACTACCATGAATCTCTAAAGATGGGCCCATTTGGAGTACTGTATGGAAAAAGGTGTAGAACACCAACTAACTGGAGCAATCTTGAGGATAAGTTGATACTGTGGCTAGATACCTTGATAGAAATGGAGGAGATAGTGAGAAAGCTACGAAAAAATTTAAAAGTTGCTCGAGATAGAAAAAAAGCTTATGTTGATAAAAAAAGAACATATAGAGAATTTCATGTTGGTGATCATGTATATGTGAGAGTGAAGCCCAAAAAGAGTTCCTTAAGATGGGGGGTTGTACGAAGTTAGCTCCTCGCTACTGTGGACCCTTTAAAATTTTGGAAAGAATAGGTCTAGTAGCTTATCAACTTGCATTACCTAGTCACATATGAGTCCACAATGTATTTCATGTATCATTGTTAAAAAAATATGTATATGAAACGAGACACATCATCAATTCGCAAGATGTGCAGGTAAAGGGGGTATTAACAACATATATATATATATATATTTCCTTGACCTAGTACCACATGATTAATGACTTATACATAACTGATGTTACAGGTCGAGCCACATGAAGGGTTTCCAAGAGAAATAATGCTATGGAGGTTATCTATCACCCAAGTTAAAGTGCAGTTGAAGCAGTTTAGCTCAGAGGAAGCTACTTGGGAATATGAAATCTTTGTACAACAATCTTATCCGTGTTTTATTCAAGATTGGGTCAACATCGAGAATGGTGTTACGTGTAAAGGGGGGGAGATGTAACACCCCAAGTTGCATTTGAGAAAAAGCAGTTAGAATTATTGTTAATTACTTTACTTTGAATTTGGTAATTTTTTAGGTTGCTTAAGAACCTAATGAAATTTTGATACAATCTTAAAAGAAGTTTATTATTATTTTTATGATTAATTTTAATCTGGAAAGGAAAACTCATAGGAAGACCCACAAGATTTCCCAATTTCTAGACGGTTGGGAAGGGTAGTTGTTCTCCTACCACTTATAGATTTAAAGGAAAATCTTGGAGAGGAGGAGGTTTCTCTTGTTATTTTTGGCTGAAAGGAGTTTAGAGGAGGATACTCATTGGAGGCAAGGCACTGCCCTAAGAGTGAATTCCTGAGCTAGTTAGGACAAGTGGAAGGCTCTACGTTGAATAGAAGATTGTAAGTTCTCGCTAGGCTAAGTGAAGCTCTGATGCAATTTAATTTACCAAAAGGACTCTCAGTTGAACAAACTCTCTGGAAATTGGGATAGCTAGGGGGGATAAATGGATGTAATAGTCATTCTCACTGATAGGGAGGAGTGGTATTCTTGAACAAGTTTTCTGGAACAGATTATTAGGATGCAGATAAGTACTGAAATTGCCCTACTATTTATTTTTATATGTCTGTGTAAGAGGAATTTTTTGACTAAATAATTATGGATATGGAAAAGGTTTGGTAGACTCTCTTGGAATTTTTTATTTGTCAACATTCAGTAAAGAACTGATGAAAGAATGGTTTTTAGGAAAAATGTTCCGGACAACTGATTGATTATTTGTACATAATGTTTTCAAAAAAGAAATATGTGATTAACACAGTTATAGAAAAAGAAAATGATTAAATATACGTAGAATGTCTTGTCTGGAATTACAGTCAAGGTTAGGTGGTCATCCTATAGAGGTAAGTAATAAGAGGACAAAGAAAGAATTTAAAAAGTAATTTTTCATAATTAAACATCAAAAGGGAAAATAATATGTATAGCTAAAGCAATAGGTAACCTAGAGTGGTGTCTAGGTGACCAGGTTTCTGTAAATTATGACTTTGATTAAGGAATCATGTTAGTTCGTGAAGCTAGACAGTTCACTAGCTGCTAGGAACAACCCTGGGACTTTTAAAAGGGTAAACAATCAAGATATACAAATGGATGAACTGAAATTGCAGACAATACCGTAGAAAAGTCTTGAAATATGCAACATATAACCATTTGATACACTACTACAAATAGTTGTAATTATTTAAAACATGCAACTTTCAATTCAAGACAATAAACAAATGAACTTCATTAAATCGCTGGAAATTAATTACCAACAAGATAATAGATGTGTATATTCACTTGAACGCCTAAAGAGGAATATCGTAGTTACTATAGAAAAATCTACCATCTTTCTCTTCTGATGCAAAAGAGTTGGACCTTAGTAATCAGATGATGAGTGTTCTTTTACAGTTACATGGATTTGTTAATAGAATATATTAAAAACTAATGGAACTTTTAATAGAATAATTTAGGTGTCAAGATATTGGGAAACTAGCTTATTTCAAGAACCTGTAGGACATAAAAGGGAAGAAAAATTATCACAGCTGTGCAACAAAAAAGAAACAACAAAGTAGAACTTTTAGATAGTTTTGTACAAGAATTCATATTCCCTTGCCATATCTTGCAGAGAGGAAATTATCATTCATGCATTACAGGTTATTGCTGCATAATTAACCTTTTTAAGAAAAATCAAACCAATGTAAATAGTGAGAATGATATTTGCTCCTAGATCATATTACTGCCCAAGGAAAATGTAACAGAAAGATCTTTGTACATAAAATATTGTTGGGTAATTACAACAGAAAATGAGACCTCATAATTTACAGAACTTGATATAATAGAAACACATTTGACAATCTTATTATCGGGATAGACCCTATCTTCTAACTCAGACCGAACAAGCTATATCACTATCAAACCCTAGGGCTGGCTAATAAAAAATTTGTTCGTAAATTGGATGGATTCATAAAAAAACATAGAAACCCTAGTCGTGAGCTTTATACAAGCCAATGAGGAAGAAATCCTGGGTAAGTTAACATTGCCATGTAGGATAACCTGGTACAATAAAGAGTGGGGGAGATAATGTGATTGCTGTGAAAATTCCTTGATAGCCAACAACAGTTGGAACCCATAACCATTTACCTACAAATAAATAAAGGTGCAAGTTAATTGAAGTCTTAGCTTCAAACTTGGTAATAAGGAAGAATGTAAAACACAACAAAGAACTGGTGCTGGTTCTCACCTATAAAGGGTAGCTGGCCTTGGTGTAGTGGCGTAGGAAAAACCTACAAGAGAATAGGTAAGGATGCTGGTAAAAATCATTGAAATATTCAATAAGGATAATCGAAGAACTCCGTTGTGAGTACCTGTGCCCCAATACCAACCAAGACTCTAGTGAACAATCTGTCATGGATGTTGGGTGTTGAGCCTGCAATCACCAATTTATGGTGAGCAAGGGATATAAAAAAAAAAACTGCTAAACAAGTTATGGTGTTGATGGTTGTGGCTTAGAAAAACTCAGAGAGATAAATTTTGTACCTGTGGCAAACAATTCTCAAGCATTATCAAAACCCTACAAGAGATAGGTTGCAAAGCTCCAAGCGGTTTTGATGAGAATGGGGAATTTCGGTCAGGGCTGGGGAGGCAGTCAGTTACCTCAACCATCCCAGAACAACCTCCATTGTTATGTTCACTCCTTCGAGATATATGGCCCATATTAGGGCAAGAAACCCTAGCAACGAGATTGATATGGATCGTCATTAATATAGTAGGTACTCCTCACAGTGTGTCAATGATCTATAGATCGACATGATGTGTTGGTATGGGCTAGATTAATATTTGTTGCCAAAACAATTATAACATATACACATTATAGGTAAAACATGTGAATACCAATCATTAAATATGCACAAACCTTAGACCTGTAGATTTGTTAGGTGTGAGGCATATGAAAACCTAAAAATTAATGAGGGAAATTTAATCAATTGCATATTTTTGGAAACATTACAGATATCCTAAATACTACATTCCTATTGATGTTTATCATGGTGGAATTCAATTTATAAACATTTATGGTTGATTAAGCAATAAAGCGATAAATAAGGAATAAATAAATTGTTTTTATTTTACTAAGTTTTAATTTCTCCATATGAGTAGTATTAGAAGGGATGTACATGTTACAAATTAAATCTCTCAAGGTGAAAACCTCTTTTCTAAGTGCAAAAATTGAAGAAAGGTTTGCACCTTGATAGATTTGATCTCTGTCAGAGCTTTATAGATTCGTAGTTCAGATGGATCTAGGTTGGTTTATTTATTAATTTTATTTTTTTTAGTTTAATTTTTATTTTAATATAATTTTACTGAGACAAAATGGTTTAATTAATAATTTTATTTTATATTTTTATGTAATTTGACCTAGTCAAAATGTTTAGATAACATAATATAACTAGACATTACAACAACTCTTCCATATTGGGGTGGAGAGTGTCTCTTGGCCCAAAACTGTAATAGAATTAAATTTAAAAAAAATATCTGTAAAATATTTTGATTGTGGAATGTGAATGGATTTTGGGCATGTGGTATTGATGACCCATGGTATGGTATGGTATGGTTGGTAATATCCATGGTTAAAAGTCTTGTTAATTGTAAGTATTATTTTGATTGTAAGTTTGCAAGATCAACAAATCAACATGATACATGTATAACATAATCATGACAACATATAGAAACATAAAACATAATGTTATGAAACCAGCTCACAAAAACATAGAAAAGATAGATCAACGCCTTAGAATTCAGCCTCTTCGAGGGGGCAACCTCCTTTACATTACACAAATGAACAATTCTTGGATGATTCAAAAGAAAAAACCTCCTTTTTATATATAGAGTCTAAGGGGTCACAATATAATCAAGCCGACCTAACAGTAATAATGTAAGGGCACACCAATAACAATAGTGGGTTTCTATGGGGCACACTAATAACAATATGGGGACAATAGGGGCACAATAATAACAATAATGGCTACAATGGCAATAGTAATGGGGGAATCACTAGTATTATAGGAACCTAACATGCCCCTCTCCTTCCGAAAAGTGTTGTCCTCAATGCTTGAGTAGTTTTGGATGCTTTTGTATAAAATTCTCATCCTCCCATGTGGAATATTTAGCGGATAAGTTCTTCCACTTGATGAGATACTCTGAAATTGATCGATTTCGTAGCTGTTGAGTTCTTGTTTCTTTGACTGCTTCAGTTCCAATATGATTTTTCCTTCCTCGTCAGGTTCTGGCAATATTG
>APFE031480238.1:6061-23561 GCA_000404065.3 Pinus taeda | reverse complement strand
TGTTTGTAATATAATTCGGGAGTTTGCAAAAACCCTAACTTCCTCGGATCATATCTTCGAACATATAGTGAGACAAGCTATGGATTTTGGACCTGGAGTTCAGAATGATTTCAGCTCAAATGGGTTTTTTGTTAGCTTCTGAAATTTCGCAGAAAAAAAGTTATAGTGAAAATTCCACGATGAACTGTTTGGAGTAGCGAAACCCTAGAATCCAAAGCTCTGATACCAAAGGTTATGAAATCAACTCAAAAAAAGATAGAAAAGATAGATCAACACCTTAGAATTCAGCCTCTTCGAGGGGGCAACCTCCTTTACATTACATAAATGAAAAATTCTTGGATGATACAAATGACTGAATCTCCCTTCTATATATAGGAGTCTAAGGGATCACAATATAATCAAGTCGACATAACAGTAATAACATAAGGGCACAAAAATAACAATAGTGGATTTCTATGGGGCACACTAATAACAATATGGGGACAATAGGGGCACAATAATAATAATAAGGGCTACAGTGACAATAGTAATGGGGGAATCACTAATATTATAGGTACCTAACAATACATGATGATGATGTAGGATCCTATATGAAGTTTCAACATGTGTTCAGGGGGAGCATGGTCCATTTTCAAATTCAACAGATCAACCCTACAATGATCCTTTCTACAAAGGGAGCAAGAAGTATTCATTCAACATTGATCAACCCTTTGCCCTTGATGTCAAGGGGGGAGAGTAACTTGGTGTTTGGAGCATAATGCTTGGAGAGAAACTTGGTATGTCTACATATGTGTTTACATGTATCTATAAGTAAGTGGTGACCAAACACCAAAGTGGTTGCCATCAAGTCCAAAGGGGGAGATTGTTGGAATTATGACTAATGTGTTGTCCTTGATGGAAACCTACTTGATAAAGCTATCAACATGATGGTTATGCAAATTTTATAGGTGAGATAGACAAATGAATATCACTTCAGAGACAGAGGAATGATAAAAGTGAAGTTTGGAAAGTATATGCGGGTCCTGCTAATAAAGGATGCGTACATACACAAGTATGGTAAAGAAAAGTCGTGTACAATTTCCACACCATGGTATTTTCAATACCAGAGGTATTTACCATGGTATTGGCCCATAGTAAGAGCGCAAAAATGAATATTTGAACCCGTTAAAGAATATTGTCGACATTATTAAAGGATTGGCCTAAGGTATTGGCTAAGGCCTAAGCTATATAAGGAGATGGAGATCAAAGTGTTAGGTGTGAAAGTTTTGTGATTTCTACAAATGGTTTGATCTAAAACATGTGTGCACCAAGGAGTAGGGAAAAGATACAGATATGAAAAATCTTAAGTATGGTATCATAGGTACTTGCTTGATTTTCTTATCAAAAATATATAACTGTGATATATCTATGGTGTTAATGATACTCTAACATGAATATGTGATAGTAAGGGGTGCGAAGTATATTTTGTGATTGCAAAAAAAACATGACTCAATGATTTTATATTTATACGTTGGTTTTCCTCTAAAAGATCATGTACACATGCGGATCTTTGTCTCAATAGTCGCACATATTTTCTGCAGTATGGACAAACTTTTACGCAGATGTCAAGTATGAAAGGCACGTACATACACAAGAGTGCTTTATAAGAGTCACATACATCTACTTTGGGTTTTGCATGATGAGCTGATGATAATGGTTGATTTGTTCTATTATGTTTACTATTGTATATCGATGAAGTCTTTCTTATAATAATATGTGTTTTACAGTACTGTTTGGGTTGAATTGATTATGAATTAGAAGTTGACTAAGTGATGATACTGTTGCGTGATAATTTGTATTTAGTTAGCTTGAATATCTATTTGGGTGATTGATTCAATAAAACAATGATTCACATTCAATTATCAATATTTTGAGATCTGTATGCGGGTATTCTTCAGGAGAAGCGTGTACATACGCAGGTATGATCGATAACAATAGCGTATACAATCTGATGCATGTATGATAAGGGTTTGCAGTGGAAGAAATTGGTTTTTGTGAAGGGTAACAATGCTTGACTTGGTATATCGATGAGTGGCTATGCATTGGTATGATTTATTCTGAATTGATCAAGTTGCATTAGTTACATTAGAAGATTTGGTGATCCATTATTTGAGTAGTTTATTTTAGAATTGTTGAGAGTGGATCTAGTTTGAAACATTATGAAAAGTGATCCACAAAGAGATAAGGATAACAATATTCACAAAGGGGGTTGTAGCTCCCTTCCAGTAGGAACTGGAAAATGAGAGAAGGTTGTAGCTTTCTACAGGTAGGAGCCTGTGTACTAGTTAAAGTCTGCGCCAATACAAGATTGCAAGAATATTATTTTTAATAAAAGAAGAAGACAAAGACTACAACGATGGTGGTTTTTTCCCACATTGGATTTCCACCTAAAAAATCCCAGTGTTCATATGGTTGTGTGTTTACGTTCTATCTTCTTCTTAACTGCTCATACCTATTGTTTAATTGATGTATAATGGAATAACAATGCACTAATTAATGTTGTACAGATGATCAGATAAGTTATCTAGATATACGCGAGTTTCTGTAGTAACAGTCGCGTACATATGCTAGTTTCCTTTACAACAATCACATATAATAATCAGGATAAAAAATTGAAATTGAAAGTGTGCAAAACACTGATTCGCCTCCCACCCCCTCGTATTTTTCCTAACAAAATTCATCATCTCTTTTTGATAGTGTCACTTGGATCTATGGCTTCTAGGCGGCCCTTTTGGGTGTTTTATTTTGGTGTCTTTTATTTGAGGCGTGGTGGACTATTACTTGGCTATATGGTTGTGACAGTTGGGGTGTTTATTCAGGTGCTTTTTTCTTAGGCATGGTGGAATGCGAAAATAGATCTTGTTTTTCTAGCATATGCTATGTGGAATTTCAATGGATTGATGATAAGTCTTTGGTGTTGGATAATTACCAACCAATGTAACTTTATTATCTTCTATGTCATTGGTCTAGCGAGGATTTGTATGCGACTATCTTATAGCGTTGTAACTTCATCTCTGGGGCTTTGGTAATTAATTACATATCATTGTATTGCAATAGTATTGTATGGGCAAGGGTTGTCTTGTATTTTCAAACTTGTGATGGTGTTTGGTTCTTCTGATGCATAAGCTTGTGAAAATGATAATTAGCTTGGAGTCATGGTATTGATTTAGAACTTGAATGTTTTTTTTCATGTGGGTGACATCTTTTATTGTGTAGAGGTTTAGGTGATCGAAGTCTATATGGCTCTAACTGTGCCACTATTGTTGATATAATCTTTAGTTTTTTTTTATTTATTATATATATTATATATATATATATATATATATATTGTAAAAGTACGATAATGGTCCTTTAGGAAAAAACTTTTATAGTGAGAATTCATACATATTATATAATTTCTATTTCTTTGAGGACAATCATTATTTGATATTATTATTTTATGGTTTAAGTGAAAATTTTTAATTATTTAAAAATTGACTTTTTAATATATAAATAATAATAATATTTACTGATTTCATATAAGTTAATGGCTCGTATTTAAAAATATTATTATTATTACTTTTTGAATTTATTTTTGAAAATAATAAACTTAATATAATGTAATAAGAATTATTATTATTTTAGCATAATTTGGTTACCATTTAATTTTATTTTTGGAAAATTTTAATGATTATCTTATTTGCAATATTAATGTAGATTTATTTTAAATTTAAATTTATCAAGTAGTAAGAGATCTAATTTTTGAATGTGTAGTGGGTTTTGAATAGGTGATTAGAAGCTGTTAAGACATTCCTTAATGTGAAATCACTTGTTGAATTCCCCACCCCAATAAAAATGATATATTAAACATGATGAATATATAATTCATTACCAAACTTAAAAAAAATTTATATATAATTTTCCGGTAATCATTTAATTTTCTAATATATTAATTAATTTAAAAAATACTTCCAGTGAAATAATTAATTAAAATTTCAAAATCTAATGTAATCTTATTTTCCTTTACATTTTGTTTCTCTCTTTCTTATACTCTCACACACATAAATAATAAAGTAAAAAAACAAATTCCTCGTTGAGTGCTCTCTTTCTTATACTCACACACCTAAATAATAAAATGAAAAAACCACTGCTTGGTTAAGAAAAAATTACAATATATAAAAATATTAACTAATATTTAAGTTGTAATTTCTGAGGAGGGAAGTTGGAAAAGACAGTTGTTGGAAATGCAACCTTAACTACCTCCCCTAAGTGTGAGGGCTCCAAGAAAAAGGAGTGAGGGGAGGAAAAACCGCGCTGAAAGGTTAGACGGTAAAGAGGAAATGCTAACTCTGGTGATGACCAGATAGCATGCGCACAGTGTGCAATGAACTCGTAGAGGACAGTTACCTTGCAAGAAAGCTCGGGGGGAGATACAGTCAAGAAGGACGTATCTCATGGTTGGGTGGAACAAAAGACAACTGATAACGAAGGAGAACCTCCATCACAGCTGCACTACTTTCTTAGCAGAAGTCAGGTAAGCAGACTTCCTTGGAAATTTTAGCTGTCGAATAAAATGATTAGGTATTTATTGTGCTTATAAACAGTTAAGAGCTGTAATTCTTGTCTATAGCTGAAACTGTTAACAATAGAGTTAATACAATTACAGATGAAGTCCATGAGGAACAAGGTTTCAATTATTATATTGAATTGGAACTTTAACCCATTCTGGAAGTATTTAATGGTTTTAATGTATAGGAAAACCAACATTAAACCAAACTTTAGTGATGGCCCTAACGTTCATGCTACCTATTGTTAATTAGATCTTACAATAAATTCTAACACACAGGATTAATACTGCTTAGCCAATTCTTTATATACTAGAATGCAAGATTTCGGTTTTCAAAACAACTCATTTTATTGAGTGCGATACCAAACTTAACTGAAACAAAAATGCAGTAGCTAGTACATCATAGGAGGGAGAAACTGTTATAAGATTGGAAACACCGTGATAAAGATTACTCGGGGGTGGTAAACTGGGAAACCCCTATAGAGTTTAATTTTTATCAGAAAAATCACGTGAGCATGATAAGTCTGCTATAGACAATTACAAATAAAACTAGGGAAGAAATCAATACTGTTTCCGTAGTGATAAACCCCAATTTGTAACTAGACTCCGAGTCGTCAGATGAAACTCAGAGCATTAAACAAAAGAAGACTCTCTACGATGTAAGCAAGAATGTAAGTAGAATTATAGTAAGTTTTTCTTAAAAAAAAATGAAAACAATAACTGCCTTAAACAAATCAATAAAATGGAGAATGCTTGAATAAATTACGCATTGGTGGATTCATGTTCAGAAGCGGCGAATGGTTGCCTGATTTAGTTACAGAGACTTTAATATAACTTGTATGGAATAAAAGAAAACAAACTAAAACTTCAAGTAAGGAAAACAACTAAATGCAGAAATGATGGTCCATCCTGCTTAAGAGACAACCATTACATATAGGACAAGCTTTAACGAAGTCGCCAGAAAGACAGCAAAACCCTATGCTTGAATAAAATTAAAAACGTAAGCAAGAATGGTTTCAGGAAAAATAACTACATAGGAACAGATAGAAGCGTGCATATAAACTGTAGTATCAACCCAAGCACATTTCCAGAAAACAGAGGAAGAATTTACATATAAATGTCCGAAATCCAGGGTAACTATTAGGAAAGCCCATGGCTCACCATAAACAAAAGCGAACACTTTAAGGTAAGGAATGAAGTGCATCCACGGTAAAGGCGGTAGAGAAACCTTCCTGATGGAGCCTAGTTGTCGGATCGCCCTCTTGATTCCTCCTCTGTTGATGAGGTGAGGGTTTCAAGGTAGCAGTCGCTGAAGTACCGTCTGCCCGTGCCACGTCCAACATGACAGAGCAGGGATTAAATGCGAGCAGAAAATGAAAAGACCCATATGGATTGGAATTTGATATATGCAATGTGGAAGGAACGAAAGAATTAAGTGTAGTAAGTATAGCTATTAGCAAATAGGTTTCAAGAACAGATATTGATGTAGACTTTAGTTTTGAAATTAAATCGAAAACCCGAACCATAACTAAATCCAAGGGTATTAGTACTTTAGCCTGGCGCTTGCTGTATAATCATAAACTGTGTAACTAAGCATGGTAAGAATTAATGATTAATTCTGTGTCAGAACTTTAATTAGATAAGTTTAAGTTGCTTGTATTTTTATTAAAATTTTTGCACAGTATACCTATGTATTTATGGGAGTTATGACAAGTGGTATCAGAGCCAAGTTTCAAAAATTGTGGCCTCTGGAGAAAAAGAAAAAAAAAAACAAAGGCAGATAAAGTGAAATCATTTTATTCCCATTTCTATTTTGCAAAATTAAAAAAAAAAACAGTTAATGCATTAACCCTCCTTTTGTTACTTTTCCTTATGTTAAGTAGAGGGAAACAAAAGACCGCCAATATAAGAAGAGCAGATAGTGTTTCACGTAGGTTTGTGGCAGGTTAGGGACCTGTAACAGGCCCTGAAAATAGCCCAGAATTATGGGTACAACTTGGAGAAGAGGCTCGCAATACGAATCTTGCAATACTAGAGACAATACAGGAGTTGAAAAATGAAATGGCCCATTGCGGGAAGATAATGCAAGGTTAGCCCTGGAGCAGGAAAGGATTATAAAGATTTTATCTGACAAGCAAAATCAACAACCACTGAATCCCAGTGCTGAGTAGAAAAGGGTGTTTGAGGAGTGAAATCATCACATAGGACCTGAAGAGTCAGAAGGAAGGGAGGAAGAATGGGAAGAACGATCTGATAATGCTTCCGAGCAGAACACCTCAAAAAGGCAACAGATAGAGTTGCAAGGGGAGTTTCGTAAGATCAAACCACCACACTTTGATGGGGAATTGGAGGCAGCAGCCGAGGCATGGTTGATTAATATGAATAAATACTTCCAGCTATATGAGTACGACCACAGCCTCAAGGCATGGTTGGCCATTTTCCAATTGCAGGGAAAAGCCACCTGTGGTGGGAATAAGTTAAGATTGTAAGAGGAGTAAGCGAACAAAACAAAACTTGGGAAAAATTTCAAAGATACTTTAAGGAAAGATACCTGACCGAGTGTTTTTATGACGAAAAGGCAAGAGAATTCCATGACTTGCGGCTGGGTCAACAAACCATGGATGAATTTATCACTCGTTTTACTTCATTACTTCGTTATGTGCTTTATATTCGAGAGGAAAAGGCTAAAGTACAGAGGTTCGTCAGTAGTTTACCTTTGAGCATGAGGGAAAGAATTGAGTTTGACAATCCAAAGACAATGGATGAGGTAATACGTAAAGCTAGGGTTTGTTATTAGCAAAGTAAACAAAAGGGAGAAATTCCGAGTAAAAGATGGAATGATAAGAGAAGTAGCAAGTTGGCTAGAAATAATAAAGGGAATCATGGTAGTGGTAACAAGGGTTTTGCCAAGGGTAAAAACAATAGAAATTTACAGAAGAATTCGCTCAGATCAAAGCCAACTAATGAGTCCAGAATCAACGGACAAGCGGGAAAGATAGACAGTGAAGGGATAACAAGGCCTTCTATGCAATGTTAGGGCTGTGGTGGGCCTCATTACGTTAAAAATTGTCCTCAACGAAAGGGAACCAAACAGGTTTCACAGATCCATGAAGCATCTACAATCGATGACGTAGGACGTAGTTTACCGAGGATTAATGTTGCCCTGGAAGATCGTCAGGCAGAGTACCAGCCGACCATGGTGGAATTTGAAGGTAAGATCTCAGACCTTGCTGTAACAGTTTTAATTGATCCTGGAGCTATATTAAGTTATATTAGTCCTTCCTTTTGACAGTCTTTCCTTATCTGTAAACGAATATTATGTAATCTTTGGTATTTATTTTCTGTTAGTCTCTACTTGGGAACAAACAAATGGAGTTTTTGGTGGTACCCCGTGGGTTGTTTTCATCTGTATAGGAGACTCACGTTTTTTGGATACGGACAGACAAATTTTATGACTAATGTCTGTCTGAGATAGGCAATGATTGTGCGCTGGCCGCAGGCGAAAAATGTTTTTTTGGTTCATATGCCGGTTGGTGATACACAGAGGAGTTTGTTTCTCTCTCTTTGGGACTGATGTAGGTCTCAATATCATAGTTGGTTTTGGAATGTTAACTCATATGCTTGTAACTTTTTTATTACTTATAAAAAAGTTCGTTTTTTGCCTCGGAAAAAAGTTATATTAGTCCTAAGGTTGTGGAGCATTGTAGATTGTAACCCGTTAAATTTAAGGACCCTTGGCTAGTACAGTTGGCTACAGGGGCAAAGAGACGAGTGCTTGCTAAAGTCAATAACTACCCTTTAGAGATAGCTGGACAACCAGTGATGGCAGATTTAAATGTGCTTCCTCTTGGTTCCTAAGATGTACTAATTGGTATGGACTGGTTAGAAAAACACTGGTCCATAGTTAACTATAAAACAAAAACTATTTATTACAAAGATGAGCTTGGGGCAAGGAAGAAGATGCAAGGGATTAAGCGGCCAGTGTAGATTCGGCCAATAATCGCCTCTCTGTTAGCAAAATGAATTAGGAAGGGATGTCAAATTTATGCCATCCAAGTGGGTTATGCTAACTCGAAAAATAAAATAGCCACCTTGGAAAACATTCCTGTGATACAAGAATTTGCTGATGTGTTTTCGGAAGAGATCCTCGGACTACCACCAATAGAGACATAGACTTTACTATCGAATTGGTGCCAGGGGCAACAGACCTGGTATCCTGAGCACCCTACAGAATGAGCACACCAGAATTGATAGAGTTAGAAATGCAATTATAGGAGTTGTTAGACAAAAACTATATTCGCCCCAGTGTGTCTCCTTGGGGAGCCCCGATATTGTTTGTTAAGAAAAAGGACGGGACCCTCCGCATGTGTATGGATTACCGTCAATTGAACAAATTGACAATCAAGAATAAGTATCCTCTACCTCGTATTGATGAACTTTTTGATCAAGTAAAAGGAGCAACGTTATTCTCCAAGATTGATTTGCGATCAGGGTATCATCAAATCAGGATCAAGGAAGAAGACATAGCTAAAACTACTTTTAGAACACGATATGGTCATTATGAGTTTGTGGTGCTACCCTTTGGGTTAACCAACGTCCCCGCAACCTTTATGTGTTTAATGAACAACATATTTCATCAGTATTTGGATAAGTTTGTGTTGATTTTTATTGATGATACACTGATATATTCCCGAACTATGGAAGAGCATAAGGAGCATCTCAAATTGGTACTGCAAACCCTCCAAGAACACCAGTTATATGCCAAGTTCATCAAGTGAGAATTTTTTAAAGAACAAATACAATATTTTGGACATATAATCACTAAAGAAGGGATCGCCATGGATCCCGAAAAGATAAGGACCATAATGGAATGGCCGATGCCAAAGGATGTGGCAGACATAATATCCTTCCTGGGATTAGTAGGCTATTATAGGTGGTTTGTGGAAAGATTTTCAAGAGTGGTTTACCCTATCACTTCTTTGCAGAAAAAGGGAAAAACTTTCAAATGGACTGCAGAATGCCAAAAGAGTTTTGAATAACTCAAGAATTTGCTCACCACCGCACCTATTCTAAGCATAGCTGATCCAAGTAAAGACTATGTGGTGTGCAAAGATGCGAGTAAGGAAGGGGTTGGAGGAGTGTTGATGAAAGAAGGAAAGGTAATCGCATATGAGTCTAGAAAATTAAAAGAGCATGAGCATAAATATTTCACCTACGATTTGGAGTTGGTGGTTGTCATTCATGATTTAAAAATGTGGCAACATTATCTAGTGGGAAGAAAGTTTTTATTAGGCAGGCACGATGGGTAGATTTCTTAAGTGGTTTTAATTTCGAGATCAAACATTTGAAAGGGAAAGAGAACCGGGTGGCAGACGTTTTAAGTCGGAAAATAAAATGCCTTTATGAGATTTCTTGTAGTGAAGGGAAAAGCACCTTCCAATGAATGATTAAGAAGGCAACAAAACAAGACATCACATATCAGCAAATAAAATAGCAAGTACAACATTCAACCAGCAAAAAAAACCAGCAAGGTTATGCTGTGGATGTTGCTGGAATGCTGTATTATAAGAAAACTCTATATGTACCCAATCAAAACAGCATTAAGAACTTGATTTTGGATGAATTTCATAAAAGTCATTATGCTGGGCACCCGGAGTTTCAGAAAATGATCACTGCACTCCGAAAAGAATATTACTGGCTGGGTATGAAGAAAGATGTGGCTAAGTACTTGGCACGTTGCTTGGAGTGCCAACAAATTAAAGTAGAACACCAACACCCTGCAAGGTTATTACAACCATTTCCCATTCCGGAATGGAAGTGGGAAACCATTTCTATGGACTTCATAATAGGTTTGCCTAAGAGAAAGAAAAATAACGACTCCATCATGGTGGTGGTAGACAAATTAAGTAAATCAACACATTTTATACCTGTGCAATCTACTTACAGAGCTGTACAGATCGCCCATATTTTTATGCATAACATATTTAGATTGCATGGGCTACCGAAGACAATAATTTCAGACCGTGATGTAAAATTTACATCGGTCTTTTGGAAAACATTGTTTGCAGAATTGGGGACTCAGCTGAATTTCAGTATAGCATATCACCTTCAGGCTGACGAACAAACAGAACGGGTAAACCAAGTGGTGGAAGACATGTTGAGGGCATATGTAATGCAGCAACCAATTAAGTGGGAAGATTATCTGCACTTGGTCGAGTTCGAGTACAATAATGGCTATCATACTTCATTACAAATGAGCCCGTTTGAAGTATTGTACGGGCGGAAGTGTCACACGCCCTCAAGTTGGGGTGGATCGGAAGACAAATTGATGTTAGGGCCCAAAATGCTTAAGGAAATGGAGGAAATGGTTAAGAAGGTATGTTCTAATTTAAAAGTAGCTCAGGATAGGCAAAAGAACTTTACTGACCAGAAAAGGAAGTTTAAAGAGTACCAAGTCGGTGATCATGTATATGTGAGAATTCGAGCAAAAAAGAGCACATTACAATAGAGCGGGTGCGCTAAGTTGGCACCTCAATTTTGTGGACCATTCCAGGTCTTAGCAAGAATTGGGCCGGTGGCTTACTAGCTCACTCTGCCAAATCACATACGAGTCCACAATGTCTTTCATGTCTCCATGTTAAAAAAATATTTTTATGATCCTAAACATGTAATCAGATGGCAGGATATACAGGTGAGAATTATCTCCAGTAGATCAATCTAAATGTTTTCTTTTAAAATAAACTGATTTAGGATGTTACATGTTGCAGGTCGAACCGGAAGGAGAAATCCTGGTTGAACTGCTGAACATCCTCGACCAGAGAGAAGTAATGATGCAGAAGCGAGCTATTACCCAAGTTAAAGTGCAATGGTAGCACTTTGGGCCTGATGAGGCCACCTGGGAAGATGAAGAATTCATGAAAAAGGCTTACCCAGGGCTGTTCACAACTGGAAGACATCGGGACGATGTCCAATTTCAGGAGGGGGAGATGTAATATCCCTAGAATATTGTAAATACTTTTACCATAGTAAAAAAAACAAACTAAAGGATGATGGTTATTTACTATTTGAATTAAATAATATTTTTAATTATTGAAAATGAGAAATGTTTTAAGCATCAACAGAACTGGTAAATTTCGAGGAGGGATGTTGGAAAAGATAGTTGCTGGAAATGCAACCCTAATTACGTCCCCTAAGTGTGAGGGCTCCAAGAAAAAGGAGTGAGGGGAGGAAAAACTGTGCTAAAAAGTCAGATGGTAAGGGGGAAATGCTAAGTCTGGTGATGACCAGATAGCATGTGCACTGTGTGCAACGAACTTGCAGAGGACAGTTTCCTTGCAAGAAAAGCTCAGGGGGAGATATAATCGAGAAGGACATATCTCATGGTTGGGTGGAACAAAAGACAACTGATAACGAAGGAGAACCTCCATCACAGGTGCACTACTTTCTTAGTAGAAGTCAGGGACACAGACTTCCTTGGAAATTTTAGCTGTCGAATAAACTGATTAGGTATTTATTGTGCTTATAAACAGTTAAGAGCTGTAATTCTTGTCTATAGCTGAAACTGTTAACAATAGAGTTAATACAATTACAGATGAAGTCCATGAGGAATAGGGGTTCAATTATTATATTGAATTGGAACTTTAACCCATTCTGGAGGTATTTAATGGTTCTAATGTACAGGAAAACCAACATTAAACCAAACTTTAGTGATGTCCCTAATGTTCATGCTACCTATTGTTAACTAGCTCTTACAATAAATTCTAACGCACAAGATTAATACTTCTTAGCCAATTCTTTATATACTAGAATGCAAGATTTCGGTTTTCAAACCAACTTGTTTTATTAAGTGCGATACCAAACCTAACTAAAACAAAAATGCAGTAGCTAGTACAACATAGGAGGGAGAAACTGTTGTAAGCTTGGAAACACCGTGATAAAGATTACTCGGGGGTGGTAAACTGGGAAACCCCTATAGAGTTTATTTTTTATCAGAAAAAGCACATGAGCATGATAAGTCTGCTATAGACAATTACAAATAAAACTAGGGAAGAAACCGATACTATTTCCGCAACCCCAATTTGTAACTAGGCTCTGAGTCGTCATATGAAACTCAGAGCATTAAACAAAAGAAGACTCGCTACGATGTAAGCAAGAATGCATGTAGAATTATAGTAGGTTTTTCTTAAAAAAAAATAAAACAATAACTGCAAAACAAATCAATAAAATAGAGAACGCTTGAATAAATTACGCATTGGTGGATTCATGTACAAAAGAGGCGAACGGTTTACAGAGACTTTAATATAACTCATATGGAATAACAGAAAACAAACTAAAAATTCAAGTAAGGAAGGCAACTAAATGCAGAAATGATGGTCCATCCTGCTTAAGAAACAACCATTACATACAGGACAAGCTTTAACGAAGTCGCCAGAAAGACAAAAAAACCTTAAGTTTGAACAAAATTAAAAACCTAAGCAAGAATGATTTCAGGAAAAATTACTACATAGGAATGGATAGAAGCGTGCATATAAACTATAGTATCAACCCAAGCACATTTCCAGACAATAGAGGAAGAATTTACATATAAATGTCCGAAATCCAGGGTAACCGTTAGGAAAGCCCATGGCTCACCATAAACAAAAGTGAACACTTTAAGCTCTGAGTTAAAAAAAAAAAATAGCGAAGAGAAAACCATAATCTCTAGCCCTCAGCCAGTGTTAAAATACAAATTTAAGAGCATTAAGAGGAAATTACTCTGATGTGACCTAAAAACGTAGGACCAACCCCCTGCTTTTAACAGTAAAACACTACCCTAACACCATTAAAGGCCTATGCCTGAGAATACAAAACTTTAATAACAAAGAAACTGTTATTTCTAGCGCTGGAGTTAAAATTTCCAAAAAGCTTTAAAGTCCTTCCATGCCCTCGGCCAAAACTTTCAATTTTGTGAAATGCTTACCCAGGACAAACGCACAACAATGATTCGTTGGGAGGGTCGCTTACTTTACTTGGAAAATTTCTGGAAACCGCCACCTCCATTTTCCCTGCGAGCAGAAGCAAAGATTAACCATCGGTGTATATGGAGCGAACTGTGTAGAAAAGAATAATGATGAACACTATTAACCAAACGGAAAGGAACACAAACCTGGACTGTAGTTGCAGAGCAAACCAAGCACCGAAGGAAACCCTAGCTTCACATTCACAATCTTCACCGGTTGCCAACTAGCAGCGCTGAGTGCTAGCAGTTCAACGGAAAAATCAGGCAAACAGAGTCCAGCGCCAAGGAGCAAAGGTAAGGATTGAATTGATCCATGGTAAAGGCGGTAGAGAAGCCTCCTTGATGGAGCCTAGCCGTCGGATCGCCCTCTCGATTCCTCCTCTGTTGATGTGGTGAGGGTTTCAAGGTAGCAGTCGCCGAAGTACCGTCTGCCCGTGCCACGTCCAACATGACAGAGAAGGGATTAAATGCGAGAAGAAAATGAAAAGACCCATAGGGATTGGAATTTGATATATGCAATGTGGAAGGAATGAAAGAATTAAGTGTAGTAAGTATAGCTGTTAGCAAACAGGTGTCAAGCACAGATATTGATGTAGACTTTAGTCTTGAAATTAAATCGAAAACCCGAACCATAGCTAAATCCCAGGGTATTAGTACTTTAGCCTGGCGCTTGCTGTATAATCATAAACTTTGTAACTAAGCATGGTAAGAATTAATGATTAATTCCGTGTCAGAACTTTAATTTAATAGTTTGCTATTTGTTTATTTTTTTAAACTTAAACTCAAAATTTTAAATTTTTTTTCCCTGGTGTAATCTCAAAATCAAGCCCTGGAAGGCTGCAGACCAGGAAGACTTCAAGTAACTATTTCAAACCAATCTTTTGACTAAGGCTTAGCCTCCTTAGCCTGAGAGGGCTCTCTCAAAGGGTTATTGATTTTGACTTAAAATAAGATGGCTAACTCTTGTGGGGTAACATTAACAAATTTGATGGCTGGATAAACATTACATAAGTTTCCATTGGGCCTATGGAGTCAATCATACTTCAGTAAACAATGATACTGCCTTTTCATAGAAGTCAGGGCACTTAGCATTTAGATGTTCAGAACACAACTCACATAAAACCACAGTTCATACATGCATACAGGAAGTCAGAGCACAATCAGTGAATTCTGAGTGATTATGCATCCATGCAACTGTAAAAAGACATTAAGGAAAAAACAAATCACACATTCTGAACATGGAAATCCTTCATGAATCCTAAGAAGAAAAACAGATAACTTATATTACTGAAAATGGTCTTTACATAAGCTAAAACAATACTTATGTTACAAAATTTCCAACCCTCATTACATTGCTGTTTCAGCTATATATAGAATCCTTATTCTAACTAATTCGAGCTTCCTCCTCCAGCATGAGGGGAATTTAATAACTCGATCCTTATCTCTAATGATACCTATTAGCTATTTAAATGACTATTAAATACAATAAAGTGCTGACTGTAATTTTTAAAAAGTTCTAAATTAACTAGGACTCTAACTCCGTTTCCATGCCATAGTGGCTACCCCTCGTTCTTTGACACCTGGTCCTCTTTCAAATTGGATAAGCTGGACATTTAATACTCCATATTGACCTTGAACACTGAATCCTTATCTGCCCCGTGGTATTAAGAGATGTCCCCTGCTTCTCGGCTTCTGTTTTCCACAATTTGCTCAAATATATAACAACATTTTTCTGAGCCTTTAATAACCCAAGGTATGGAACGTTGCCACGTTTTTGATGTGCTGTAGGCTGTATTGATGAACAGGTGTCTCTCTTTCAAAATTCCCGCTCATAATATCAAACTGTTTGTTTGCGTTAAAATCATCACCTACAGCAGTTTCGTAGCGCGCTACGAAACTGTTGTTTTTATTTAAAACAACTTGATTTTGACTCGAAAACTTTATCACCCAAAACTCTGATTGCCAAAAACTCCCTTTGATTTTTCATATGTGTAACAGGGATTTACATGTCTTCAAAACCATAAGCCTAAGTAAAATTGACAAAAATTTGGAACATAACCTTTCTTGAAAAGAAAATTCATTTATCAGGCAACTTGCCTAGCTGTGCCTTCAGGTCTCTAGTAGCTTTCTGCAGTTGATTAATCTCATCTTCAGCTGCTTCTATTTGGCTCTTCATGGCTGCTATATAATCTTCTTCAGATGTGATGACTGCCCTGTTTGTATATTTTTGCTTAACTTTCTCAGTTTCCTCTGTTCTGGGCAGTGCTTCCTGTGCTTGCTGGAATTTTCTGGTCATAGGTCTTCTAGGTTTAAAAATAAACTCCTGAGCTGGCTCATCAAATTTAAGCCTTTTTGAGGCCTTGGTTTTCTTAACACTTTCTTGCGGTGACTGTGTCAAATCAATTTGAACTGGTTTGGACTGCTCTAATTCAATGGCCTGTAATAAATCATTTAAGCTTGCCTTAGACACTGGGCTTTCTTCAACAGCTACAGCTTTACCTTTTTCCTTATTTATTTGGCTTCTTGTCCTTACCCTTGAGACTGCTTCAGATTTGCTTGCTTCAGGTACAGTCTTCTTACCCTGAGTCTTTTCCTTTGTTGATTGCTGAGGTTGTTCTTGAATGATTAGTGGCTTCACTGGTTTTGGTAGCTGTGGCTTGGTTTACTTTTTAGCTCTTACTTCCCTTTGAAGCTCAGCTATGGTGAACTCTCTGGCTGGTTGTGGAGTAAGACCAGTCTTACTTTGGAACCCAGCCATGAAAATAAATGAATTCCAGTCTCTGCCTATCTTTTGGAGGCCATCTAAAACTAGCAACTTAATCAAACCATGATGAAATAAAGAGGTTTCACAATCCTCTTTCCTCAGCTGCACCTTATCACACATCTTACTTAAACTGCGAAATAAATAAAACAGAATGTCTATGGAGACTTTCCGGGTAAAATGCAAGAGCAGTTTAAAATGGTAAGAATAAACCTTATTGTACCTTCCTTCACAGGTCAAATACTTCTGTATGCAGGTGAGAAGAAGAGGATAATGTTCCTTGACATAATACCTGGGCACTGCTTTTGTTAAGTCTTCATTTACATATGCCTCTTTTAAAAACTCCTTACAAGGATTCATATCAAATTTAAAATTTTTGAACCATTCTTCCCGTCCTCTTGGGATCTTGGTTACAGCAGCTATTGCTTCTGGAGAAACCTGTATTTCTAACATGGTGTTTAGTCAATTTATTGTTATCTAAATTGCTAGTATTAATTGTCAACCCGGGGCTCGTAAGCTGATGAAGTGAGGGTGTACTATATGTACTTAAGTAACTTTCTTAGAGCTTCTGTTGTTTAGGGGGGTTGTTTATGATTAACTTATCTTCCTAAAATGGAATGATGATTATAGACAAATGAGTGCAAGTGTGTGAAATGTGATCTCTATATGAGTGAAAGTGTGTGTGATGGTGATTTCTAATTGCTTGCTGAATTTGTAAGAGAAAAGAACTTGAAAAGATGAATAAATCAAAATGACTTGAAAGTAGATGACCACAATCCAATGGCATTAGTCTCTATCCATACTGCTGCAAATAAAAGAAATAAGAAAATCACTTCAAGGATTGTTGTTAGTGATGATCTCCTTCTAACTCTCTGCTTCTACCGCCATTTGCATAAAACACGATTAGAAGGTAGCTGAAGACAAATCCAAGAATTGATAAAAACTCTAATCTACTCTATTTGACAAATTGTAACACTACTAAGCCTTTTCCAACATACTGCTTCCTACATATGTGATTATGTGTAACAAGTGGAAAAGGTGTTAGTATCACAAGCCAAGTCTACTCAAATACAAGCTGCAATTAATCAATGTTTTGTTCTCTTGAAAGATAAGCCATTCATGATAAAGAGAGCATAAATTAGTTAGCATCCAACTT
>APFE031480236.1:0-10017 GCA_000404065.3 Pinus taeda | reverse complement strand
AAAAAAAATAATCAGCTGATAATTTTACTCTATTTATTTCATTTATTTATTGTAATATTTCTTGTTTTACAAAATACAACTAAAGTAAAGACAAATATAAGGTGTTCTAAGTATAAAGTATATGAGGAATACCTCCCATAATTATCTTCCAAAGTTGCATGTTCACAAGAGAGTCCCACGGTCTCCACTCGAGCTCCTTCGCAATCTTTCAAACAACAAAAGAAACGAATGTACCAAATGTAGAAGTCTTTAAATGCTATCAGCACCCCACGTTTAGAAATTCGCTGTTTGGCAAGTTGAACTCTATTCTTCTGCTGCTTCTTTTTTTTTTCTCCGGCGGTGCTCCAGATTTCGGTCCTCCATCTTTTGGCAACTCCACGATAAAGAAACAATGCATAACTCTTTTAACTCATCTGTTGGCTTGGTTCATGTGAAGCAGTACATCAACCAAGCCAACATATCCTCTCATCTCTCAGGGAAAAGTAAATCTAAATTGTAAAAAACAAAAACCCAAAACAAAACAGTGAAAAACAAAAAATACGATTATCTAAACCGTCAAAAACCAAAACCCGAAACCCACGTAATGGCTACAAGCAAAAAGACAAATAACGATGGACATTGCTAAAATGAAAAACGAAAAATGACAAATCAGGTAAAATTGCAAGATGCTCTGCTCTGCTACACTCAGTTTGAACAGATGTATTTTCCTGAATAGGGATAATAGAGATAAGAACACATGTGGTTTCATGAATAGAAATAATTATTATAAATACTTGCAATGAATAGAGGTAATCGTTATATATACCATTAATGAACAGACGGTGTTCACAGAAATGGAATCTGACAGCTTCCTTTTCTGAAATCCCATCACGTGTCCTCGATCACCACTTGAACCACCACGTCCTCTCGCTGGTTCTTCAAATGATTGTTCCTCTCTATGTGCTTCACCCCAACACATATGCAGAGTCGGTCAAGCCCCATTAACATTCGGTGGAAGCCACGAGGGTTAGAATATTGGAGGGTCAAATTGCCCTAGCATGCACCTTCTAGTGGTCGAAGGGTTGGAGGGTCAATTCGCTTCGTTTTGCAGAGTATCGATTACTTACTGCAATTTATGATGGGGACCACCTGGTTAGGCTCTGCACCCATAGCTCCAGAACTCCCATCCCATGCTCGATCACCTGGACGAAATGAACCACCGTGCTCCCTGTCCCTGTGATCAGAAATTTCCATGGGATTATAACCTCACCTTTTGGATCCCTTCGACATGCATTTGAGCGTTCAGAGGATAGGGAAGATTCTATATAGTGATTCTATATAGTGCCCTCACATGGGTGAAGCAGCAACTCCCACGCAGATGTGCACCAGCAAGCCTTTCTACTAGCTCTCTCCACGCATGGAAAACATGCTATTCCTTTTTCAATTCACTCTTTTCTATAATACATCATAGCGGTTTTATCCACTGCAATCGATAGCCTCGGATACCCTCCACGATATTGTATTATAGCGGTTTTATCCACTGCAATCGATAGCCTCGGATACCCTCCACGATCTTTTATTCCAATAAATGTGTGTTTTAAATACTTTCTCCTGACTTGGCTGATGCCCGTTTTCAAGTTTTGAGTGCCGTTGTCCTCTGATGTGGCACTGATTTCAAATTTGTTGGTATTTCATGTTCCAAATTAGAAATTTTAGCTTTCGTATATTTCAGGTTTTAAATTAGAAATTTTAGCTTTTATATATATAGTAAAAAGTCAATAATCAAAATTATATAGTAAAAAGTCATTAATCAAAATAGAAATAGAAATTTTCCAATTACAAATATGGTAAAATATATTAACAATTGTTTTAATATTTAAAACAATCAAATTTGTTAATTATCCTTTTGATATTAACAACTTAATTATACATTTGAGATTAACAATTTTAGATATTCGTTTTCAAAAATTAGCAACGCAACTCAATATGGAACACTTTACTATTTAGCTTTTATATTAAATATATTAATTGTTTGCCTAAATAATATAGATATTTTTATGGTTTAATATTGAATAGAAGACTATATATATAGTTATTTAATATAATAATTGCAAAATTTTGATTTTTTAATCTAAAGGAATTAAATTTCACATAAATTAAATAATTTACAAATCTTATAAATTGATAATTTTCATTTTTATTTGATAACGTTATGATGGATCTAGGTTTTTTTAATTTCTCCCTTAAAATAGGCTATATTTCACATGAATACAATGGGTTTTCAATACCATGGGTCATTTTTGTTTCATTTTTACATTTCATTATATTAATCCTTTTATTTTATTATTTATTTTTATATAATTGACTTAGTCAAAATGTTAAACATTACATTCCAACATCCTTACCATCCTCGGCTAGAGAGCGGTACAATTAAAATACACACATAAATTACACCTAAAGTTTTACATATTTTGATAAAGATAGTGATTCCATTACTTATTTCTATCATATTATTTATTTATTTTTAATCATATAATTGGCTTAGTCAAAATTTTGAACATTACATTACAACATCCCTACCATATTGGCCTAAAGTTTTACATAGTTTGATAAAAGAGGGTGATTGCATTAACTATTTATATCACATTATTTATTTATTTTTAATCAAATATCATCTATTAGTTATGAAAGTATTGCTATTTGTTAGAGTGAATGTATGGTTAATCAAAATGTAGATATTGTTATGCAATAATCAAAAGCTTTATCTAATATAGTTTTGCATGCTTACTTCAACTAATACATTCTCAATGCTTTAAATGAAAACATATTACCCATTATCTCAACACTTCATTAGCTTCATAACTTTGATTCCAACCATAACATCGCTAATTTATCTTACAGTCATTTTATGATGATAACAATGATTATGTAAAAAAAACCAAGTAAAGGTGAAGATACTCCCATGAGGCATACCAAAGGGAATTCTTGACATGTAGAGCAACCATGTATTTAGACTGAAGGGAAATTCATTGATATTCGATATTTTTTGACATATGTAATTGAATAATAATAGGAGAATTGAAGAGGACTTTTTGCAACATTCCATGGTTTATACTTGTGCCCAAGGCTACCATAAAGTATTCAAGTACCTATTCGAAGGCAAGATATTTTCCTACAATTGGTGCAACAACAAGAAGAGTTCATCTACAAATTGTTGATCAGATGCAATTCTATCATCCCCATGAAGTTTCATACCCCGAGGTTTTTTTCGGGTGCCATAGCATTAATACTTCAACTCAATACTTCTTCGATTAGGAAAAAGAAGCGGGATAATGGGCCCCCTTGTATGACTCCACAAGGTGGAATGGATGCTGAGGAGGGTGACCCATTTATGAGGATCAAGAAGAAGCCATTGGAAATAAAAGAGACAATCCAATTTATACATTTGTCTGAAAACCCAAAGGTGAAAATGATGTGATATATTTATTGCTAAGTAAGTCGACCAAAATCATTGGGCATCGCAAGTATGATGACCATACCCAAAATTTGAAATATTTAGAGATTGAATCAATTCATCGGCCAAAATGATGTTATCAATGAGTTTTGAACCTTCACCATAACTAGAATTCTCCTAGAATATGAGCTTTAGGATTCTCTATCATGTCTTCCTTAGAAATGAGTGTGAAGTAGGTGGCATTAAGGTTATGAGTACTAAGGAGGTTATGCAAAAATCTGTCTAGTCTAGGGGTTTTCCATTCGACATTTCAATGACTACTCATTCTACATAGTCAACTATGATGTTGAAGAGCAAGGTTTCATTGTGCTTCTAGGTAATCAAAGTTGGAATGTTCTATGCAATTCTTTCAATAAACTCCTCTAAAAACTTCTTAGGTTAAGTGAGCAAATATTATTAGTAATTTCTCAATTCCTTTTCAATGTTAACATCTCACTATAGCTTCAAGCCCTAACTATCTTTTAGGGTTGAAAATAAGTTATCATGTTGATCCTAAACCATGGATAACTTGAAGAATTGTGTGTTCTTCTCTCTTTTGTCTACCCACCAAAATTTTAATTATTGCTGCCATAAGACTTCCTCTTATTTGTTCCACTCCCCTAACTATATTTGATGTTGGATTTTGTGGCTAACAAGTTTCATTGTTCTACCTTTGAGGATGATATTATACTAAACATGCTCCATTTTTCTCAATTAAATCCTTCTACGAATTCAAAAATATATAAGGAAATTCATCTAGTCTAGAGCTTACATGATGAAGGGCCCCTCTTCTATTGTCCTAGGTGTGAGTTTCATTGGATGTTTCCATTTCAACTGTAATTAGTCTTCAATTACTAACTTTGAAAAACCACAAATCTACATCTGGTCATCTCATACCCATGATTTGAATAGAAAGTGGAATCCACCCATGTTATCCATCCATGGTACCCACCCGTGTTATTGTAACTCAAGGAGCTAATGAGAATACTAAAAATAAAAAACCTCCGTAAAATGAGAGTTGTATTATATGCTTTATGCATATAATAGAGAGTTGTATTTTTTCATATATTGTTAGGGATTGAGTGTGTGTATTTTGTGTTCAAGTTTTTTCTATGAATAGTTGCATCACATATTTATATTCTTTCTCTCCTACTCTCTCTCTCATTATTTATTATTCCTAGATCATAGCCCATATGATCTGGATAAGTGGTATGAGAGCCAAATTGATTTAACAAATGTATGTCTAGCCCATTGTTTTGAGATTCTAGTTATTATTTAGATGGAAGATTAAATTTTCTCCTTGGTGAGGGTTATGCCTTTTATTTCCTAAAATAATTCACCATATGGATTTCATGAAATCACTGCAAGGTCCAAAGGGATCGTGACCAGTGAATCCCTCGAGAAATCATCAGTAAGCGGAAAAGGATCAAACCCTATGGTTGTGGTAGCCACTAAAAGGGTTGTAGGAAGCTCCAAGATGGAGTAACATAATGATGCCATACCTCAATCCAAATATGTGGTGGAGGAATTATAGAATGGAAATTATGTTAGTCTTTATGTTCCCTTCGATAATGGAAAGAACAGGTTGCATACTTTTTTTTGTGAGAACAAAGCACTAGTCCAAGTTCGAGTTTGGTGGAGGCATGGCGTCATGGCCAAGCTACAAGCCTGTATCTTTCTCAATGATGGTTCTCCCAAGAAGCAATGGTACATGCTCAAAGACCTCAATAATCCTCATTATGTTGTTTCCTTTATTGATTCCACCCTAGAATACTACCCCACCTTCAAGGAATCAAGAGATTATAGCCATGCATAAATTAAGGATGAATATGTGGCATATGCTTGGGAGGATAATATGCACAAATAATATGGGAGTGTATTGTATTTTCTCATCAGTCCCCACACCCCAAATTGCAAGGTTGAAAATTATAATGATGTGGACAATACCATGGACAAAGCCTACACTTGGCTCATTACCTATCAAGCCTCTAGAGTCTTCATGGTTCTCCTCAACATTAAAACTGAACCTTTGCTTACCAAGATACTTGGCAAAAGGGCAACCACTATGCTAACCATAGATTGCCTCTCTAACCTCTCAAGAATATAAAATCCAAGGCTTTATAGCTTTTAAGGTTACAATGACATCAATATGAGTGATGACATAGTCGCCATGAATGTCATAGGAAATGGTGTGAATGAATTCATCATATTTCATCTCATACCATCCATGATTTTAGCCACCACTCACATGTTTCAAGAAGTTCAAAATTTTTCATAGAAATGCATGTTCACAAAAGAAAAAATGATGGCCATAATACATGGTGAGTTTGTGCTCCATAATAGGGGTGACAAAAGGTATGGATGTCATGTGGTAGGATTCCAAACATGAACCAAGCCTTTGGTTCATGTATATATTCTCCCAATGATGCATTTCCCACTACCTATGCATGAGATCCTAGAGTGAAGTGCTTCTTCTTTCTTCAGAATATAGCCTGTACATATTGAATATTTCAGATCAACTTTCAAGTCACATCCAAAATGAGTGGAAGGTTTCAGATCTTCGCACAAAACACTAAGATTTCGATTGGAATGTTTTCGATGTTTCCAAATCCCTCACCTATTTAATATTTCATAGGCTTTCCATTGCCAAATCATTTTCCAATGGAATACTTATGATATTATTAGCCCTTCTCAATGGAAGATATTTCTTCATAGCCCATTCCAATGGAAGATTATCATTCTGGATCCCCTCCAAAAAAAGAATTTTGTCACTGGCACTAGCTGGGTGAAACATTTTGACGTCATATACAACAAGCTGAAGACATTTGACACTATAACTTTCTAGGGGAAACTTCCATCATAGATCCATGTCAATGGATATTTTTCCATCTAGGTCTTGTCCATACACTATTTGTATCAGAGTTGGCCCACAACTATCATGGGGTATCAATATCTCTGGACCTTCATTTATCACAATTGTGGGTCACCTACAAACCCATGTTTATGGATCAAATACAAAACACGCTTGCCATTGATGTTCATTTTCTATTCCAAACACTATCAATATCAAAGTTGGCCCATAAGCATTATAGGATACTATATCCTTTGACCTTTTCTCACCATGATTATGGGTCAACACACAAAACCCTTCTATTCATTGGCTCATATTAAATGAAAGATTCTCACAAGGGAACTTGACACAATGGGAACCATTTCTTGCTAAGGGAAAAATATTGATCCTAATGGAAAGTAGTATCCACACAAGGTATTGTAACTCAAGAAGGCACCTAGAATACCATAAATAATGGGTGTCACCTTGTAAAAGGACAAATGTGTCCTTCAAAATGTAGGATAAATGATTTCTCCATTTAATAAAGAATAATTCTATTTTCATATATTGTTATGTATTCACTGTGTGTATTTTCTATTTAAAGTTTTTATAAGAATTGTTTCAGAGCATATTTGTATTCTCTCTCTCCTACTCTCTGTAAGCATTTATGGTTTCTAAATCTTAGACGTCGAGATCTGTACCAACCTCCCCTATTTTCATCCAAGGATTCAACCATAAATATTATTCCAGAAATGGGTAACCATGTCTTATAATATAAGGGATGGGTTGAATATTGTGAAAAAAGTAAAACATATACTCCTAGTTAGATTAGGTCCATAAACAATGGAAATAAAGCCCATTTATGTCAAACATATTAGTTGATACTTTACTATGACAATTATTTGAGTGGGAAATGTGTTTGAAAGCATAATCTCATGGTGGATGTATAATAAAGTAATTCCCCTTGATGCCTCATGTACATCTAATTTCATTGAGCTATAGTTTATTGAAAAAGTAGTATCAATTTTAGATAACATATCAAATGATCACTTTGTTTCCTATAGAATAGCCATAGTAGGATTTTCTTTCAAAATTTTATTTTTAATAAATATTTGTTTTTTCATTCATTCATCTGATAATTTATGGTATTATATTCTTTGGGCATTTGAGCGGGTGGTGTGGAACATGTTCATCATCAATGCCATTATTCTTAAGTTCACTGACATTTCTCTCAACTCTTGTAGAAGTTTCTTAGTTCTTCTTTATACACCCTTTTATTCTATTTTCCTATTTTTATCATTATTTTAGTGTTTTAGTTTCAACTGCTAAAGAGATAGACTAGTGATGCTTATATTGTATTTTTTATCCCAAGATTATCCTTTTTTTATCAAGGCTTTTGTCAAAATTTGAATTTATTGATTCAATATTGAGTCAGTGTATTTTCCATCCCATTCTAATACTAAATATTGCAATTCAAGCTTGGTAAGCTCCATATCTTCACATTCCTCTAAGTTTTTTAGGTCTCTAACGTCTTAATCCATTTATGTGTCTTTGTTGTCTCCACTATTATTGTTTCTTCACTTCATTCATTATATCATTCTTTCCCTTGTTTCTTATAACTGGTGGGATTACTCCTTAGGATTATTGGTAACCTTGTTTAATGTTTCCACCATGTTCTTGGATAACATTTCATTTCAGTTACATGATATTTTCCAACGAAATCAACATCCAAGGAGGGTTTTTTAGTAGATTTTTTCTTTCTTACCACATTTTCAAAACTCCTAGGTTCTTTCTCCATTGATGATTTAGGGACGGTTAAAATTAGTAAATTAAAAATTAAAAATAATATTAACCTAGTATGGAGGATGAGTGTGAACATTTAAATGTTTGTTTGATTAATAATAAAATGTTAAAGTAATAAAAATAATAAAATTCAATTTGTTATATTTTGATTTTGTTATTAAATTTTGAATAGGCTTTGTTACAATACCATGGGTCAATACCATGGATTATTAATACCACATTCCGAAAGACCATATCCTATTTTACAACCAAAATATTTTATTACAATAGAAGATTCTTAACTATGAATATTCATCCACACTTTTCCTAGGATATTATTAACTTATAAAAAATAGGATTTGTTACAATACCATGGGCCAATACCATGGCTTATCAATACAACATGACCAAAACACATAAATTATTTCACAGTCAAAATATTTTATATTAGTATGAAAATATTTTTAATCATAGATATTCACATCCATTTTACCATGGATATTCAATACTGCATGCCCAAAAAACATAGCTTATTTGAAAATCAAAATATTTAATAACAATATGAAAATATTCTTAACCATGGATATTCATACGCACTTTACCATGGATATTATTAACTTGTTAATAGGCTTTGTTACAATACCATGGCTTACCAATACCACATGCCCAAAAATCTTAACTTATTTCACAATCAAAAAAATTTATAGCAATATGAAAAGATTCTTAATCATAGATATTGACCACATATTTTGTCATTGATACTTATGAATGGGCTTTGTTATAATACCATAGAGGGGGAGAAAATAACAAATACATAGAGAGATAGAGGTGGAGAGAGAGAGAGAGAGAGAGAGAGAGAGAGAGAGAATGACAATGGAGAGGTGGTGAGAGAGAGTGTGAGTGACAAGGGAGATATGGAGAGAGAGTGAGGGAGAGGAGAGGGTGGAAGACAAAGAGGATGAAAAGAGAGAGATAGGGAGATAACGGGAAGAGAGAGATGGAGGCACAAAGATGGAGGGCAAAGAGAGATGGATAGAGGGAGGGAAATAGTGACAAAGTTGGAGGCAAGAGAGAGAGAGAGAGAGAGATGGAGGGGAGAGAGGGAGGAGATAATGATAAAGTGGAAGGGAAGAGAGAGAGATATGTGGGAAAGAAAGAAGGAGGTGGGAGAGAAAGGGAAAGAGAGGAAGGAAGCGAGAGAGGACTCAAGAGAGAGAAGCAGAGAGAGTTGGAGTTAGAGGGGGAGAGAGAGGGAGGGAAGAAGAAATATGTAGAGGGAGAAAGGTGGAAGGAAAGAGAGAGTGATAAGGGAGAAATAGAGAAAGAATGAGAGAGGAGAGCAGGAGGGAAGAGAGAGAGAGAAAATGGCAAGAGAGAGAAAGGGGGAGATAGATAGATATAGTGAGAGAATGTGTATGTTTGGGGGGTGAGATAGAAAGAGGGAATACAAAAGAGACACATAGATACAAATATAGATATTATATAGTATTATATAATGAGTCTAGATCCATCTTAACCCTGGATCTATCAAGCATTCATAGGGATAAAATACTCGAGGTGAAATCCTTTCTTAAAATTTTGCACTCAAAAATTAGGTTTGCACCTCGAGAGATTAGATCCCTCTCAGTTTTATGCACGCAGAAAATAGGTTTTCACCTTGAGAGATTAGATCCCTCTTAACGCTTTATAGATCTGAGGTAAACATGAATGTAAGCTTGTTTAGGAAGTATCAGTGAATTTGGAAAAGAACAATTGTAAATTATTTTACACTAACACTTTTAGATTATATAATCCATTAGAAGCCAGTATAGGTATATATTAAGATTCACTCATCCAGGTATTCGTTAATACTTTGGTGATTAGGTTAAGATGAATCTAAGATTGTTTAGGAAGTATCGATGAAATTAGAAAACAACAACTGTAAATTATTTTA
>APFE031480235.1:0-10307 GCA_000404065.3 Pinus taeda | reverse complement strand
GACTGCACCAGTACAAATATTGTAAAAGGATTTTCTTATTAAGAAGAAGATTGAGATGACTTGCAGCAGGTGGTTTTCTCCCACATTGGGTTTGCACCTTATATCATTATGTTCATGTGTGTGCCTTATGTGTGATGATCTATTCTATGTTACTGCATCTTTTAACTGATAATATGGTTGATAATGTTCTAATGCACACATTGAAGATCAATTAACTTAATCATAAGAAGTTGTGGAAGTAGCATATATGAATCAGAGTTTGGAAATGAAAATTTTTTATTAATGTGATAATACTGATTCCCCCCCCCCCCCCCCTCTCAGTATTATTTCCGACACAATCCTATACACATTGATGAAAAATTCTTCTTATTAAACTGGTATCAAGATATTATAATTTTCTTGATCCATTTTGAGTGTCCAAAATCATTCTCCAAAACCTATTGTAAAATCCTCAAGTTAAAATGAGTCAAGTACTGCATTATAAATGCAAATTTATATAGGAAATATCCATTGAATAATTTTTTATTATGTTCAACAGAATTAGAAAGTGAAGGAATCATTGATGAGTTTCATACAGGATTTTGCGGGGGACATTATGCTTGGAGAGAAACATCATACATGATTCTGAGAGGAGGATTTATTGGCCCACATTGTTCTTACAAGTAGGAGCAAAGGTTAAAGGTTGTGTTCCTTGTCAAATGTTTTTTGGAAAGCCAAGATTAGCAGCTCTTCCGCTCGTTTCATCAATAGTTTCAATGCCTTTTTCTCAATGGGGATTATATTTTTTTGGAGATTCACCCCACTTCAAGTAATCAACATAGATGCATCCTCACTACAATAGATTACTTTACTAAATGGGTGGAAGCAATTCCAATTAGAAATGCTACTGATGCAATAATGATTAAGTTTGTTGAGGATAATATCTTATCTAGATTTGGTTGCCCAACTCCAATTTCCAGTGATAATGCAACATCTTTTTCTAGCGTTAAATTGATTGACTTTTGCCAGAAATATCAGATTTTGTTACATCATTCAACTTTGTACTACCCTCACGATAATGGCCTTGTAGAGTCATCAAACAAAAGTATTGTAAGGGTAATAAAAAATACTGTAGCTGATCATAAGAAAAGATAGGATTTACATTTGGTTTATGCAGTATGGGAAAATAAAATTACTCCAAAGATGTCAACAGGAAAATATCCATCTCAATTAGTCTATGGGAAATATGAAATCTTCCCTACCAATTTGGCCTTCCCTGTTTTAAAATTCCTACAGGAATCAACAGATGAATCTGATGATTTTTCAAGAAGAATAAATCAAATTATTAAACTTAATGAAAATAGAGATGAATTTCAACATAAATTACAAAAATATCAGAATAAGATGAAGGTCCTGTTTGACAAAAGAGCCAGGGAAAGGGACTTTAAGGAAGGTGATCTAGTTCTAATATGGGATGCCAGGAGAGAAGAGAAAGGAAAGAATGGAAAATTTTATGATCTATGGTTTGGACCTTTAGAAATTATTGAAGTGAAGGGTTACAACACTTTTGTGTTGTAGAATCTTGAGGGGCTATATTCCACTTATCCTGTAAATGGAAGGTTTCTCAAACATTACATTCAGTACTTAGAAGTTGAAATAACTTTCGTTGTAAATAATCCAGTTTTCTTTTACTTTCAAAATGTCAGTGTGATCGTTTTACAACAAGGACCCCATAGCCCGAGGAGAAGGCACATGGATCTGTAGGTTCTCTGCATTCTATAGGAGAAAGCAGTCCCTAGTTGGAGCCAATGTTGTAGCATTTTTTGGTTTTGATAAAATAGAATATTTGAAAATAAATATTTAGTTAGGATATGGACATAACAATAGTGAATAAATTGTTTTAAAAAATAATTTTGATGATGATGTTCATATCAAAGAAAATGTTAGGTTAGAAGGAAAAGAAAACAAATAAACTCTGAAAGTGAGCAAGTTTAAATGCCACTACTATTCTCTATAAAATAATGACTGTGTGCAGCTTGTCTTAATGACACAAACCATGATAATCAAATAGTTTAATATTGATTGCTTCATCCTTTAAATTTTATGTTATAGTTAGAGAATAAAGATTTGGAAAAAATGTTTAATCTTCGCAGATAAGTAGTTAGGTAGAGAATAATAAGGTGCTCATCGATGTAGTCTGAGCCCTTGGATGTTATAAGGGTAGAATTAGATATTTTGTTTTCTTAAATAAAAGAAAGCAAAAGGGTTTGCTAGCTTAAATGTACCCATTAAGTAATGAAAAAATGATAGGATAAGCAAAGCGTAAGTAGAGAAAGGTTGCGGAAGTTTGATTATTCATTGGACAAAATGTACATTTATCATGTCTCACCATATGTTTCTATGTCCATGATGCAATTACACAAACAAAATGAAAGTATACAAGATCAATTGATTAACTTCCATCATCCCCATCCATCCATATATTTACTAATTTCCCCTTCCCACCTTCATACAATCCATACTCATTCATTTTCCTTAAAAAGCCCCTTTTCCTAAGGTCAAAACCCATTTTGCCTAGGAAAAGTAAATTTTCCATGTAAAATCCCTTTTTACCATGTAAAACCCCTTTTTACCCAAAATCCCACAAAAATATATTTTCCCTAAGTATTGATGCACATATGAAAAGAAAATAACCCATAAAAAACATAATACTTAGTACTATTTCCCTTTTCTGCCTATATTTCCCCTTTTCCACCTATATTTCCATATTAACACTAACTATAGTATTAAACCCCTAAAAGGGTCCTTTTCTTGTATATTATTAACTCCTTTATAAAATAACCTGAAACCATAGTTTTATAATAAAACTATGTAATTTCATCTCGCATTGCAATATTAACATATCACAACCTTTCAACGTGCATCCACTTTCCCCAATTGCAATGGGAACCTAGACCTGATGTAATATATATTATAATTCATACCCATATCACAACTGCACCCATCACAAGTTCCGCTAAAGCATATACCCTCCTCCATTGTGATCCCTGATTGCGACGGGAACGTAGACCTAATCGCAGTGTAAACCATGTTTTATTCCCACATCGCGTCAAGCCCCTATTGCATTCCTTTGCGATGGGCCTTCCTCTGCTAAACTGTGATTGAGATATGTGATAGGAACCCAAACCTGATGGCATTTATCTTCCCGCATTCATATTATTTCAAGTCCACCATATCTATTTTGCAATGGATTTCTTCATTAATATGTTTTTTATGATTTTAACAAAGAATCAACTGTGATTGCAATATGTAATTAGCTCAGACCCAATATCATTATCTGCTTGAGTTAATATCATTTCAAGTCCATCATATATGTTTTGTGAAGGTTTTCTTTGTTAATTTGTTCTTACAATTTAAATGAAGAATTAAGCTTAAACCTCCATTTCACTGCTAATCTAGGTTTTTAACCATAAGAAAGCCATCTCCACCATAATTAACTACTGGGACCCTCCGTACTAATCTCTCACTCCATCACCATCCAATCTAAGCCAATAAAATTGAACGGCTCTCAACGATTTCGGATTGGCTCTTTGTAGGGGCATTACCCACCTGAAAAAGCAGTTTTTCATCGTCCTCCCTTGCTACGTGTCAGGCTCATATTATATCGGGTGATCCCTTCACAAGACCACCCACGCCTTATAAGCGATACAATGAAAACTTCCTCCCACATAATGACAAAAGAGCCACTTTTCACTATCGCGCCATATTTCAAAAGATAGTTGTTTTTTTGTTTAAAGGCAAAAATCACCATTTTTCCTTTGTTTTGCCTATTTTCATAGTGAAGCATACATAAGCTTCTGTGACCACTAAAACCATCATTTTACCTTGCGATATGCTATGGACTCCTTCCAATAGCCTTTTAAAGCTTAGTACAGCCATTGAAGACTTTCTTTGTCAGACTTACAAAGAAAAAGCCCGCACACAGTCCAAAGACAAATGTAAAGAACATATCAAATTACTTTACCATTTGACACAAATCTAGAAGGATTTACTGTTGAAAAACACAATAAAAGCCTGAAAAACACTGTCAAGGTAAAAATAAACAGTAGAGGTTATTCAACAAGGTTAAAGGATATTCAAAGTGTTTAAAAAGTGTCAGATGAAAGATAAAAATGAATGAATCAACCAGCACAAAGGATTCAAAGAATCTAGCAGCTTAAAGGGCGAAATATCAAACAACAAAGCTAGCACAACCTGAATAAAAGGGATAGCAAGAAGCAGTTCAATAGCTACCCCTATCTTTTTGCAAGAAGATCTTTTCCTTTCCTAGAATAAATATTAATTAGTTTTAGGGTATCTCTTTGTTTTATTATTGTATAAATAACTCCCTTCTCAAGTTACTATGGGTTCAAAGTTGAAGGTTCATTATTCATTGCTTGTAAAGTCTTGACTGTTCATGCCACTTTGAACCTAGTTACACCTTTGGAGGATGATTTTCTAGACACTTGATGCACTCAGTATTTCTGGAACCTTAATACAAAGTAGAGGATTTTGAATCTGGTTTCACACAGTTTGTGTTATCTTGTAAGTTTTTCCATTTTTCAATCATCATGTTTTTCTTCATATGCTTATGGCCTATAGAGATATCTATGTAGGAATATTTTATGTCTCAATTGATTCCTATAAGCTCTTGAAGTGATCATCTATTAAGAAAATGGATTAATGAACTATCTGTTTAGGTAATCCCCTCTAATCAGTAAACCATCAGCATCTTGTGTAAGCTTAAGTATAGTGCCTTGAACCTTTGGAACATAGTTTAGAAGGTTTTCGCAATAATGATTGTTCTATTTTACACTTTGGAAACTGTGATAATCATATTATTTTTTGTCTTCTACTCACCACTATTTTGATCTATATCACTGTGTAAAGTATTATAACAACCCTTTGCTGAGATATTAATACAACCCAAAGGATTAATTACTTCAATTCTACATTTATCTTCATTCATTGGTCTTCCAGAAAACTAAAACCAAAAACCCCAAAACAATTATTTTAGATGCTCTGGCATTGGTAGCTAACCTACTACTATCTCAGAGGTACAACACTTTCATTGCTTGAATTATTTTTTGTCTTCTACTCACCACTATTTTGATCTATATCACTGTGTAAAGTATTATAACAACCCTTTGCTGAGATATTAATACAACCCAAAGGATTAATTACTTCAATTCTACATTTATCTTCATTCATTGGTCTTCCAAAAAACTAAAACCAAAAACCCCAAAACAATTATTTTAGATGCTCTGGCATTGGTAGCTAACCTACTACTATCTCAGAGGTACAACACTTTCATTGCTTGAATCTTTTTCTTCTTGATATGTCCTTCTATCTTGAGAGTTTGAGGAGCGGTAATTTCTTCCAAAGCATTACAAGATATTGTCAAATTCATTTCTTGATGCTCGATGTGATCTTTCATGTCCTAAACATTGCTTTTCTTGATATGTCCTTCTATATTGATAGTTTGAGGAGTGGTAATTCTGGCCAATGCATTAGAAGTGACAGTTGGATTCATTTCTTCTTTCTCGATGTGACATTCCACTTCTTGAACATTTTTCTTCTCGATGTCTCCTTCTATCTAGAGAGTTTGAGGAGTGGTAATTCTTGCCAATGCTTTACAAGATATGGTTGGATTCATTTATTCTTTCTCTAGGGTTCGTGCTTGATGTATATCCTTTTCTTTTGACATTACTTCATCCTTTTATTCATTCTCTTCATAATCAATGTAAAATAATTTCTTCTTAGCACACTTATGACCTTTAATGTATGTGTTATCACAATTGTAACAAATCCCTTTTGTTCTTTTTTCTTCCAATTGTTGAGGGGTCAACCTTGTAAGTTCTGGAAGCCTAGGAGAAACAACACTTCCATATTTACAGTTCTGAGGGGTAGGCTTCCTTTTTGCCATAATTTTTCTTTCCACTTTTCTTTCCAACCCAAATGCATTCTCCAATGAATCAGGTTCCCAAAGATGAACCTCATTTTCAATGTAGTCCTTTAAAGTCCCTATGGAGAGATCAATCCTCTGCTTATATAGAATATCATTTTCACATATATTCAATTTTTTAAAGTCCTCAATGTGCTCTACCATTGAACACTTTTGTTTGAGATTTATCAATTGGCTAAAGAAGGTGTTTCTCTTTGTATCCTCATAATGTGCTATCATTTCCTCCATGCAAATTGACCACGTAACAAGTGGTTTATGAGAACAAGGCCCTTTATACCACAAAAATTAATCTATTTGCAAATATGAAGATGAAATACATACCTTTTCTAATAGTTTCACTTCGTGTAGATCAAACTATTGTTCCATATGTAGTATCCAGTTTATCGGATCCTTTCGATGAAACTTTCTCATTTCTCCTTTTCTTTATTTCAAGAGCTCGATATTGAAACACCTGTAACTCTATACTTTAGATATTCAAGTTTTTAAAATGTCTCCTGTAATAGCCCTCTAAGTCCTCTTTCTAACTCCACAAGTTTGATTAGATTGGATTCTCCAAGGAGGAGATGTTAAATCTCCCATGGTGACTTGATTATATACTGGTTCAGTAGAGAGAAATTGTACGAAGTGCCACATGTCACTATTTCGACCTTAGTACCTACAACTAATATAAATCGAACTATAAACCATTATATTTCTGAAAATTTTTACGAAATTTCAATGTGATGCTCATAACAAAAGTTATGAAGATTTTCCCCAGGTCACTTGTTTGGGATGTAATTTAGGAGCCTACAGAAAACCTAAATGCCTTGGACTGTATCTCTGAAAATATAGTGAAGCAAGATCTTAAATTTGGGCCCATGCTTCCCCATGAGTGCTTCTCAAATGGGTTTTAATTATAGAGTCTGAACATTTGTATAAAACAAATTATAAAAACAAATTCACGATGACCTGTTTGAGATGCAATTATGGAGCTTGCAAAAGAGCCTAACTTCCATAGATCATATCCCCGAAAATATAGTGAGACAACATCTAAAATTTAGACTCAAGGTTTAGACTAATCTATTCTCAAATGGTTTTTTTTATCTTTTGAAACTTTGTAGTGAAAATGTTATGGCGAAAATTCCATGATGACATGTTTTAGATGAAATTCTAGGGCCCGCAAAAACCCTATCTTCCTCAGATCATATCTCTGAAAATATAACAAGACAAGATCTAAAATTCAGACCCAAGGTTTAGCGAATTTTCATCTCAAATGGTTTTTCTTCGGTTCTGAAACATCACAAAAAGAAAAAGTTATATCAAAAATTCCACAATGACCTGTTTGAAGCAGCAAAAGACTAGAATCCAAAGCTCTGATAGCAAATGTTATGAAACCAAATCACAAAAATATAGAAAATATAGATCAATGCCTTAGAAATAAGCCTCTTCAAGGGGGAAACCTCCTTTACATTACAGAAATGAAAAATTCTTGGATGATACAAATGATAGGACCTCCTTTATATATATAAGAGTCTAAGGGGTCATAATATAATCAGAGTCGACATAGCAATAATAATGTAAGGGCACAATAACAACAATAGTGGGCTTCTATGGGGGACAATGATTAAAAAATGGGGACTACATGGGCACAACAATATAATAAGTGGGTTGTACTAATAAAAATAAGGGGTTACACTAGTAGTATAGGGACCTAACATAGTCAATCATTGCTAGATCACTAGAGAGCACTACGACTGTGTGAGGAGATCCTTGTTTGCTGAGTACATCCAAATTATAGAGTGGCATCATCTACATGAGATAATTCCATCGATGTATCACTTCCCTAATGCTATATATTTTTTAACACGTAGAAGATGAAAATCTGGACGACAGTGACAATGATTTTTAAGAACATTGTCCAATGAGCAATGAATGTCATGTGGGCAGATATGGAGGTGAATCGGCATGAGATAAAAAAAAAACTTAGATCGATTCTCGTTGTAGGTAGATCGATTAGAAGCAATAGTGTAATAGTCAGAACAATTTTGAAATATTTGGACTTAGATCTACAATTAAAAAGAAAGTGAAATGAAACTTTTGTGGAAAGTATGGATATTGCAGCAACAATTGGAGTGGGAGTAGTTGTGTCTTGTTATGAGTGAGTTCCATTAGCTCTATTATCTAGAGTTCTAGTGCTTCAAAGGTCACATAATGGTCAATCATGGTAATGGAGGGCTTGTTGACGAAAGAGTGGAACCCGGCTCTAGATTGTTGGGTAGAATGTCGGGTCTCTATGCTAGCATAGGAAAAGAGGTCGATCTGATGTTTTGTTACAAGCACTCCGATATAACATGATTTTTATTAGATGTGAAAAAAATTCCATTGTTGTTGACTAATATTTTATTTTTCTTGTTTGTGGTTTTATTGGTGCTCTAATTGTAGAATTATTGTGTCGTGTGTAATGTAAAAAAATATTTGGTATGCAAAAATCAAATGATCCAAAACCATAAAAAACATGTCAGTTATTCAATAGATTAATGTGACCCATCATGCTTTGGGAGAATTAGTTAGAGGTAATTATTAATAAGGTGAAGCTAGTGTGACCTCTCATCATCTTTGAGTGTCAGTATAGGTTATTTTATAAGGTCAAATAGTAGAATTGTGTACTGAAGACTTTATATATATATAATTCTATCTTAGATAAATGATGAAGGCTACAAAGAGTCATGGGTTCAATAGAGAGTGGGAGTTCCATAAGGTGGTTCAATATCGAGATTGATATGTTCTGCTCCAACAGTTTGAGAAGCCTCAATTCAGGAAAGTACATCAATGATGGTCTAAAGTGGTTGTCTTACATTGATCAAGTGGGAAGCTTGAAAGTGTCGTGAAAAAGAGAGTCAAAATACTGATATTCTGGAGTGGATATGAGTACTAGTGATGGCTATATCAGAGAAATTTGGCAGAGATTCATTTATTATTGTAATGTTTATATTCTCTATTTATCATGTAAGCATTAAGGGGTGGCATTGGAAGTAATGATTCCATGAATTTCAAGTTGCCGTAAGTTGTAACTATCTGAGTTCCTAGGTTATTAGTTGTATTAGTTATTTCTAGTATTCTAGATCCACTATTCTTAGATGTAGAAATATCATGTATTCCTATATATGTAGTCTTTGTGATATCAATAAAATAAAGTGTGATTTTTGCTGTGTTTAATCACTCTATCAATCAAAAAACTTGAGATCCCTCTGGAACCTATTGCTCAGTAAATTCTGAACACTTTTCATTAAATATCTTGTCTGGATAACTATGTTAATGAATTGTCTAGCCTAGCTTTTCGTTTCAAGGTACATTTTAATTTAGTTAAATTAGTATTGGAAGGATATGTTTTTGAGGACAATAAATCTCAGTCAAGATTTATTAATCTATAAATATTATGAAAAACATGTTTATGTTCAAGTTTGTGAACAGATAGAAAAAGACGATTTGAAAATGAATGACAATATAATACAATTTTAAATAATAACTTCTCATATCTGTGTTGTGAGTAGGGTCAAATATGAAGATGAGGTGGTTATTTAGTTTTGTTTATTACATTACTGATGAGATTAATAGGAGCAATATGTCCGAAGATTCTACAATTTATGGTGACTTTGATCATAAACCATGTCAAAGGATTGCAAGACTAGAATTCGACAACTTCAATTAAAGAGGCATCATATAATTTTAGAGGTATATATCACAAAAATTCCACTGTTGTAATATCTCCATCTTGACTGGATGTTATCACAAAGCTAATAATAATAACAACTTAATTCTTGAATTTAAAAATAATTGTGAGAAGTAATGACCATTCCGTCGGTGAAGTCTATGACATTGTAGTGAAGGTTACAAAGACACTGCTTATGCACACTCTCTTTGATTACTCAAAATGTGATATTCAAAGTACAATTTATTTCATCTTCCATAACGCGGAAAAATTGTTCCAGAATTGTAATCTCCTGCTAGGAAACTAATCAAAAATTAAAATAATTGTTCTATAGATCGAGAAGATATGGTTCAAATGAAAAAACTAGAATATGTATTAAAAATTTTAAATTATATAGTGTGCCCAACCTAGCTCCAATGAATATATGCTTCCAAACCTTCTTAGGAGGTCATGGAAACAATACCCTAACAAGTTTAAATGAGTCATATATGTGTAGGTTTTAACCCCGTACAGAAATTACCTGCATACGAATTCTAAATCACAGGAAAAATAAAAATGCGAGAGCATAACACATAAAACACATATACACAGAGATTTCCCACTGGATCTCAAACCGAGACTACCAGCTTGATTTTT
>APFE031480222.1:471799-532999 GCA_000404065.3 Pinus taeda | reverse complement strand
ATCACCAACATGAAAAATTCTCTTTTGAAATCAAGAGAACCGATGCAGCAGGAAACCCAAGATCGGTTGTATATTGGAGCTCAATCTTCCATGGCCATTTCTACTCACCCTATACATATTGTGAGTTTATAGATCTGTTCATTCATCCGGCCCTATCTCTACTTATGACAGAACCTCCTCCAAGACTCACTGATGAAATGCAGAGAATTCTACAGTTGTCCAGGAGACATTTATTGAAAATGGCTGACTTGGAATGTCCTTCTCAGGTGCCTACCCTACCAAGTTCTCACACAACAGCGCCAGCTTCCTCATCTGCAACACAAGAAGGGGCAGCACAAACTTCAAATCAGGGGCAGGACAAAGGTAAAGGCAAGGTAATGGAAGAGGCAGAGGGCCAGCAGGAGCAACAGCAAGAGGGCCAACAGGGCCAACAGGGCCAACAAGAGCAACAGCAGCAAGACCAGCAAGAAACTGATCAGCAGGATCAAGAAAAGCAAAGAGCAGAAAGCCAGGCAGCCACCCAAGAAAAGACAACCAACATGGCGCCTCCTAAACAGGACTCTAGGATAGACCCCTCTTTCCTCCCAACCCCTCAGAAGGAGCACATCAGCAGGAAAAGGGAGAGGGAGACCCCTCTCACAGAAGGTCCAGAGAAAAGGCAGAGGCTCAATCCATTCTCAGAAGAAGAAATGCAAAGCCTTGAGACCTCTGCCAGCTCAATGCATCAAGAGCAGGATAGGGCAGCACTTGGGGAGGTCAGCTCCTTAGGACAAGACAAAAACACAGCTGCAGGCATAAAGGAGCAGTTTAAAGACGCCAAAAGGAGGAGTGAGCCACTCAAAATTAAGCTCTACAATTATCTATTGAACATGGCTCCTCCAAACCAACAAAGACTAATGGCTGCCTTTGATGTGCAAGATGGCAAAATGACTATGAGCCATTTTGCCCCTACATTGCAGCGACCTCAATCAGCTGCAGATTACATAAGGACAAACTTAGAAGTCCTTGCAAAAGACATCCACCCCATGGACCAGATCGAGCTCCACAAGCAGACAGGTGAGATGGTCTATGCCACCCTGGCAGACAAGACCTTGGTAAATTATAGGCTGCAAAACAGTTTGAATAACGCTGCAGCTCAGCTTGAGTTGGAAAGGGCATCCTCTCAAGCCAAGGACAACAGAATCAAGGCACTAGAAGAAATCATCATAGAGTTTGGGCATGATCCCAATGATGTTAAGGCCATACAGGAGGTCCTCAAACTAAGGGATGCAGATGTAGCTGCAATTAAGAAGAAAATGAAGATCCCACCAACTCTACATCCACAAACAGATGAAGTAGCCCAACAAAGACAAGATAAGGATATCACTGCACTGCTAATGAACTTATATAAGGAACTGGTTGACACCCAACAAAAGCTGCAGGATACAGAGAATACCCTAGAAGCAGCTCTACAGAGGGGAGAACAAGGGCAGTCTTCCAAACCACTCACAGAGATAATAGACCTCGAGGAGAACCCTAAAGAGGACATCCCTCCAAAGCAGGCATCAGAAACAGCTCCAGCTACAACAGAGCCAGCCACTACAACACCACCAACAGAGCAGGCCGAGAGCCTGGATATGCAAAAATTAAGGCAAGAACTCCAGGTTCTAGAGGCTCAAATGTCAGAACTCAATAAGGCCAAGGAAAGCTTAGCAAAGATAGAAGAGAAGTATGATAAGTCTAAGCAAAATGTAGCTGAGAGGGAGAGGGAAGTAAAAGCCCTAAAAAAGACAATTGCAGAGCTGGAAAAGCGCTCAATTTTGAGAAAGTTGAAGCAGAGATCAAGCAAGTGATTTGGACTGCCATTGGACAATCAATCACTAACCAGTGGGAGTACATTGATGCTATATATGAACAAATAGGACTCATTGGCAGGGCAAAGAAAGAACTGTACAGAGCAAGAAATTATCTAGGCAACATGGCCGACCTTGCCCCTAAGATGATTGAAGTCCTCAACTATAGGACTGGTTCTCAGCTGATAAAAATGGGAATTGCTAATAGGACTGAAACTATTTCCCTAATCAAAAGAACCACAACAATGAAGAACCTAATTCAGACCCTGGACAGGAAGATCCATGATATACAGGCAGATATAAATAAGTTCCAGAATAGGGTCACAGCCCTGCAGGACAGAGGGCTTCCCAACTTGGAAGAATCAGGGAAACTTCTCTCTCATGAGAAATACATCAAAAGAATAAGCAATTTTTCAGCAATTCAGATTGCTGAGGCTCCTGGGTCATCTTCAGTAGGCCCATTAACAGGACAGGCTCTTTTTGAGAAATTAGATAATTTATTTTTTATTAAAAATGAAGTAGCACATCTATTTGATGAACCTCCTCATTTCTATAAGTACACAGAAGCTGATGAGACCATAGGGTCAATTTTGAGGCACCAGCTTCCTCCTCCAGATACATGGCAGGACTTGATAAAGCTACTTTTGAACCAAAGCTGAAGAATCAAAACGTTTTTCAGAAATACAGTCTATATTGCATCTACAGGTGGACAAAGCCATGACAACAAGCATAAAGACGTTGAGCCAACTCAGCACAGGTACTCGGCATCAACAAACAGCATCAGCATGCACAGGTGGCAGGGCCAAGAATATACAAAAATCAAAGTGACAGAGCACTTCAGTCTATATTTATGATAAAGCAGCACAACCGACTGCGCAGTGCCCAAAGGTCAAAAATCCGTCCTGACAGCAGTTAAAGGCTTTAAGTATCATTTATACTTGTAATAACTTCTCATCTACTCTCCCTGTACGAGTGTAAGAGATATTTTCCTCTCAGATGACTCCATACCTGAGATATTTTTGTATGTAAACTCTATATATTCCCCCTCGCGTTTGTTTAGAGGGGTTGGACTCCGGATGTAAGAAATTCTCCTGATATCTTCTCTGTTATTCTGATAATGTAAAACTCTCAGACAGTTAATACAAAAGACAGTGGGATTTCTTCAAAGATGTGTTGTTTCTTGATCTCTTGATGGTGTGTGGCTCAGAGTTGCAGGATTCCTGTGTATTACGTGGCTCAATAAGTTTTTCTCATGACTCTTTATTTCACCTGTGTTTCCTGTTATTTCACATATCTCTCATGTTTTTCTATAAACTTGGAAATCTAGATAGTAAGGAAAAAGAATAGTCTCAGGACATAGTCATTGACTACCCTGAGCTCAATCAAAGCTATCTTATGTGTTTTCTTCTGATAAAGTATTTAAAAGAGTAATTCTTCACTGCTACCTTTAATACTACATCATCACAGTGTATTGTTGTTTTAGGAATTCAAGGAGTTGCTCCTAGATAACAAGCCTCTTTCACAATATTCAGCTTAAGTAAAGAAATCTTAATTGCTCTTTGCTGGTTGTCTTCACCTCACTCTCACTATTTACAGTTTGTTTTATGGAATGCACACAGGCCCTATAACTTCCCCCCTCACCAAATCAAGACCTCAAGAGAAAACCGTCCCAGACCCCATTGCCCAATGGATTAACTTCACCTGCTGATATACTTTAAAGAAATCAGAAGCATCCTCCCAACCAAACACAGAAACAACCAAAAACTCATCTCATAACTAGCCTAAAAACCTCACTGAAAGCAGTGACACAATTGATAGAGAGAGCCCTCTCTGACTACAGCTGGGCTAGAAGCTGTAGCCCAAAGATTGGTTAGTGGTTACCCCAGCCGTATTCTCTTAGGAGTCAAAGAGAACAACCTGGGTGTTAACAGTAGGAAATTTGGATTTTCCTTAAATCCCAAAAAGTCTATTTTTGCGGTCACTAAGAGAAAATTGTTAGCGTGCATCCTCTCGAAAAAAGGAATAATGGTTGAACCATAAAGAACCCAAGCCATTGATAATTTATCCCCTCCCAACTCTAAAAATGACATGAAATCATTCCTTAGGAAAATCAATTTTGTTAGACGATTTGTCCCCACTCTTTCTAAAACAGTTAAGCCACCACAAGATCAAGTTAAAAAGAGTTATAACTAAAGGTGGATTGACCAAGAAAAACATGATTTTTGTACATCTTTGAGGCTCCTACTTTGAGAAGCCCATATTTCTCTAGAGACTTCATACTCTACACATTTGCTTCCAATTATGCTTATGTTGTTGTCCTTACATAGAAAACAAATTTTGATAATGAAATTCCTATTGCATTCATGAGATCTGCCTTTAAGGGAGCAGAGCTAAATTACCCATTAGTAGATAAATAGGCCTATATTGTTTATAAGCCAGTAAATCATTTTAGATGTTATCTACTGAAATCTAAAATCAAGGTAATTTTTCCCTATCCAACCATAAGAAAATTGCTTGTGTAGAAGGAATTATGAGAAAAAGGGGCCTTCTAGATGACAATCCTTCAAGAGTATGACTTGGAGATCAAACTTGCTCAAATAGTGAAAGGTCAAGGTATTTGTAAGCTATTTGTTGAGTCTATTAACTCTCCCAACCAGATTCATGTTAGATAATGAAGTGCCTTTGATGTAGATGAATTTTTATGCATACCAATTGATTTTGATTCATATTATTTTGATATTAGGTTTTATTTATTGAATGGTACATCACTGCCCCATCTTTTAGCTAAAAATAGAAGAGTGTTGAGACTCAAATCAACTCCCTATCACACGATCAATAATGTTATTTTCCATAAGAATTACAATGGGTTATTACTTCTTTTTCTAGAACAAAGTGATTCTCATAAAGTACTTCATGAACTCTATTGAAGTCCCGTTGGTGGTGATTTTGGTGGGAACACAACTACTCACAAGGTATTGAGGGTTGGGTATTATTGTCCTGCCTTATTTAAATATGTGCGTGCCCTAGTCTGAAAATATGAGATCGACCAAAATATTGTTGATAGGATTAAAAGCTAGCCTTTCGCCTTCAGCATGTTACTTTTGAGGCTAATTTCCAATAGTGGGGCTTAGGTATTGTTGGTTTCATGAACCATCCATCCTCTCAACAACATAAATATATCATAACAACTATAAATTATTTTACGAGATGTGTGGATGCAACTACTTTGTTAGTGGTCAATGCTAAACATGTAATATCAGTTTTAGATTCTAACATTGTCACTCATTTTGGAGTTCTGGAATCATTATTATTTGATAATTTGTCTTATTTTTCCTCTTAGGAGTTAATGCTTATGCATCAGATATAGGGATTAAAATTAAGTACTCAACAAAATACTACCCTCAAGATAATGGTATTACTTTATCCTCAAACTAAAATCGGATAAAAATCCTTAAAGTAACAATTTCCAAGCATCAAAAAAATTGACATACTACCCTCCTTAACACATTATGGGTTGATCGAGTAACCTCCAAAGCTACAATGGGTAAATCTCCCTTTTTCCTTGTTTACAGTACAAAAGCGATTTTACCTCCTAATATTTCCTTACCTTCTTTGCAATCATCTCAATAAGTATAGGAAGTCAAAATTCTCTAGTATGCAAAACATAATTGATGCCTTGCTTAATTTGGAAGAAGAAAGAGAATGGTCAAAATACAAACTGCATCAACATCAATATATTATGAAACACTAGTTTGATGGTGGGCCTTCTTTTGATAAAGATATTGAGCTAGGTAACTTGGTTCTTAAGTGGGACAACGAACATGAAGACAAAGGGGAGCATTCAAAGTTTCAGAGGTTGTGGCTAGGTCCATTCATTGTTACAGAAAAAATTGGCCCTAATACATTCTGTTTGCAAAATTTGGAAGGTCGGTTTGAACCCCTTCTAGTTAATGGGCAAATTTTGAGGAAGTGTTTTTCCTGAATCCCTTAGGGAATCTCTCACTTCTATAAATATTGTTTATATGCATTTTATGTGTTTTCTTTTTTCTACTATTTGTTTGATGAATTCCACAACCTGAAAAATTGAATAATTATGTCTAAAATATTTTAAGATGGAAATTTAAAAATGATGTTATTTGTTGATTCTTTAACTCTTTAATTTTCTTTCTTCGGTATCAACTAATAAAATAGATAATTCCATGTTCAGGATGTCTGGAATATATAATGATCATCATAGAAATGATTTCTTTTTAAATCCTTATTTCATCAAGAGGACTCATTGCACATCTAACAAAATTTTAATTAGTGTAACCATTGTAAGTTTGGTGGTACTAATTTTTTTTATGCCATCCTATCTCTTAAGGATATTTTAGACCTACTTCCTCACTTATTAGAATATTTCTGATCAAGATTAACAATAACTTCTCATCGTTTTAGCTTCTACTTGTTATGTCTTCCTGGGATAAAAACACTAAGGTAAAATGGGTTTAAGAGATGTCCTTGTTGAGGCTATAAATGCCATTTGGAAGCAATAGCTTCATCTATGAAACATGGGATTCCAAATCACATTTCAAAAAAATCTATAAATAAATATTTACAAATCTAAATGTCATCTCACGCTTCTAAGGGCCTTATGGGTCTTCTTTCCCAGTAGCAAATAACTAGAGTGCTTAGCCATGAATATATAACTAGTGTGATGGGATCCAAGTGTCTAATTAAGGTTAAAAGGAACCCCTTTCAAGGCTGCGGGCTTCTGCTGATAGCAGAGGCAATGCATATGGTATCAAAGTCATAATTACACCACTTTCCTAGTTAACTATGTCATTCTCTCAATCTGTTAGTTATTTGTTCTTTAAAAAATTATAATGGATTTTATATAAAGTTTTTGTACATTTTTTCAATTTCTAAAAAGATATATTTGAACAATCTAATATTAATTATATTCAAGTAGAACTAAAAAAATAGGTTTTCAGATTTTTTAGCATTTATTCCTCATATAAAATCTGATTTTCATTCCTATTACTTAACACATTTGCAGACATATATAACTAGTTCGTCTACTGAGTTACCAATTGTTAGCCACTTGACATACTCCCCTCCCATTTTCGAAACAATATGGACCCATTTTAATTTTAAAAATCTAGTTTGGAACATAGTTAGGCTCATGGCCCTATATATAAACTTTTTAGTTGAACAGTGAAAAGGGAGAGAGAGCATTGAAAAGAAATGTTGGTTAAATATATAGTGGTTGTGGAACTATTTTAAATATTTTTGTTATGCGATAATTTCATTTTAAATATTTTTGTTATGCGATAATTTCATTTTACTCATTGAAGTAATACTTATCTCATTCTTATTCTCTATGATCACTTTTCTTTGGATTTCTTAATTTTCTACAATTTGATTTCTAAATGTTTAGAAGACAAAATTTTCTTGTTTTGTGACTCTGATCCAAGAATCAATAATGAATTTATTGCACTTTTTTTTTTTATTCATGTTAGTTCAATTTATATTTATTTGCATTCAATCACTATCATCCTTCAATGAATTGTGTCCTAAGAGTGACAAATGATATGAACATTCCTCTTATCGAGGTTTTTGTGAATTGTTTCCAAGAATTTATATCATAGAGAAATGTTGATTTATTTATATAAATTAGATTTAATATCTATGTTATAGTAGTTTATAATATATTCTCTTATTTCGTTATTTATTTATTGAATTGTTTTATAAGTAAATAATTGAAATGTAATTCAATTTTTAGGGATTGCTACAATTATCTTTCCAATTTTTCCTTAGTCGAGAAGTAGTACATTAATAGTATTAATTATTACTCTACATATATAATTTATCCTTGATGTGCATTATTAAAACCATCACTAGTTGTTTCGTGTTCATTTAAAAGATACAAAAATTACAATTTTGTAGTTTTTTTTCTATTACTCATTATCATTAAGAATTATCATTAATTTTAATTTATAAATTTTATATATAAATTAAAATTAGTTTGCATTTCAATTATATTGTAACAAATATAAATACAATCATTCTTTTGGCCACTTACGTTAAGTTTATGGGTGTTTCATGTGTGTATTATAATTTATGTATCATTTATACAATGTTCATTGTATTTTAATCATTGATTGTTAATCTAATTTTGGTCTCATCGTTGTTAATTATTTAATTTGTACATTATATTTCATTAATTATTAATTGATAGTTTTAGGTATATTACTAATAGTTTAAGTTATATATATATATATTTATATATTATATATATATATATATATTATATATCTATATATATATATATCTATATCTATATCTATATATCACTTTAGCTAACCTTGGGTTTCCCCTGGTCATGTTCTTCGTAAGAGGAAGGATCCAAAGGCTAGTGAAGCCTCAAAACCCGTCAGTAGTAACCATCCCAAATGGCTTGGGTTATTTGAAGCGCCCTAATTAGGGTCACATCCCTCATTTTTAAATAGGAAAGTATTAATGTTCCCTCATTTTTTTTTTCGAATTTATTGATGTAATTCTTATTTTCCATTATAAAAAAATAAAATAATCTATATATGTATAGATAAGGAGATGTTGCTGCAAAAAATGTGACCTACTAACTATGCCTTACATGTGGGGAAAGAGTATTGATATACGAAAGTGAACAAGTGGGGTGGATAGGGTGGATCTCCTTTGTGGGATGATAAATTATTGTTTTAAATGAAAATTTTATAAATGATATATGGATCATGGATGAGAAGAGAGGCCAATGACATGTGATGAAGCATTCTAACATAAATAACCCTAAATAATATTAGCCATTAAGAGTCCCAAGGTATGTATCATCATTATGATGAGAAGGAAGTATGAAGTTTTTCTTCTAAAATGTAAACTATAAAGATCCTTATCCTAAGAAAAACATAACATGGAGGTACTAAAACCAAGGACACCCATGAAGGTAGGGAAAAAAAAAAAAAAAAAAACAGCCAATTTATATGTATAATAAATGGATGAGTCTCGATGGTACTTATAAAAATGTATAGGTTATTTTTTCAATAATATAACATGTATATATAACTTTTTGGCAAATCTTTTACTGAATTATAAAATTTTGTTAAATCTTGGCGAATTTTTCACTAAATTATAAAACAATAAAGTCCTGGAAAATATTTCACAAAATTAGAAACATTATAGAATCTTGGCTAATCATTGATAATGTATACAACCATATATAATAATAAGAAAAAAATTAGTTTAACTATAATATACTCATTTTCCATGTTTAGGAAAAAAAACATCATGCATTATGTTGGTCAAGGTTCTTGCTATACACTCTTGTATATATTTTTACATCTTTTTATCATGTTTTATCACAAAGGTCTTATTACCTCCCAAGGGGAAACTAGTTTGAGAGGAACTCCCAAAGGCATGTGATGTTGAACTACAGAGTTTTCTTTCCTTAAACTTGGTTTTGACACATCCAGACAACTCAATAATATTCTACATAATTCATATTTCAGAGTTTTCACATTAAAATAAGGTCCATGAATTGTTGAGAAATCTAGGGAAGCAATATTAGGGTGATTTCTCTTTACTTTGATAACTTCTTGTGATGTTCTTTTACTTAACTTGATGTACTTGTAGTTAGCTTCTTCTTATATTATTTATTATGGTGTTATTTTAATAATCAAACAACTACCAAACAATGAATATCAATGAGACAAGAGGACACAAAATGTAGGTTGCTAGCTAGGGCCAAAACCTCTCCTATTGAGAGAAAAACTCACAATAATTCTTCTCTTCTTATAGAATCTTCAAATGACAAATTCCAAGACCTATGACCCAGGACAAATACTCCTCCAAGACCAAGTCAAACCTCTTCTTGATGAATTGACTTCTCACAAAGTCAACCTAAGTCAAACTACTTCAACATCATAAGTTCAGACCTACAATTCCGGCCCTTACAATGAAAACCCTAGTTTTCACGTGTGAGGGAAATAAGGTAGAATAGGTACCTTTTCATCTTTGTTGGAGGATTTACTTTCTCCTTATAAACTTGGCCTTCAAATTGATTTTGTTAAGTCTTCAAACGTTGGCTCCTTATGGTGACTACAATTTATGTTCTTACTGTAATAGGTGTGATGCCCTAATCTCACTCATGTGAAGAATGATGGCCCAAAAATAGTTCTCTAAAACTTTACTTCCTTATTCCTTGGTTCTCCTTCTCTTCGCTAGGTATTCCTTGTCTTCATGTGCTTCAATGAGGTACTTGGATGTATGTTCAAATGAGGTTGAGTTCTTTTCTATATATAGGCTTCTTATGGAAGTCGAACAACCCTTCATGAGGCCAACTTCTCTTATGCAAGCAGACTTGGTCTTCCTTGTAGGCCGACTTGTTGACGGCAAGGTTGATTTGTCTCGGAGGGAGTCTTATGAAAACTTTCAATTTAAAATAATTCACTTGACATGATACAATATGCCCAAAGGGGTTTTTTACATATTACAATGACCCAATTGACTTCTCTACTCAATGACAAAACCTAGAATCACTCAATGGGTGCTTGACATACAAATATAATGACCTTGGGCATGAAACTTGTGCTTCAAAATAATAATAATAAAATTAATTTTTATATTTACATAAAATGATGATTACATTATACATTATGAAGACTGAACCTAGTTACATTTTCCAACATGAATAACTATATCAAAGTCATGAGTACTACATCAAATTCTTTTGGTTTCTTATACATTGCTTCTCTAAAAGGTAGATATGTCTTCAATTCCTTGGCTTTAGATAAACTAACAACTTTAATATTTGGTTCTTCCTCACCACTTGTAGGTCTTTCACTCCATTTTTTTCTCATAAATATTGTAGTAGCTACAACATTTTATTCTATAGTTCACAACTTTAACAATGTTAAATTGGCGAACAATTCCTTGAAATTGCACAAAATTAAGAATGAGATTGACTAGAAGATAAATCTGCATTGAAACCTAGTTACTTATGTGATAAAAAAAATGTAATAACATAAACTACATGTTCATCACTTGGAAAACCATGTCACAAAACAATCATCATAGAGGGGTTTTTCACTTCAAGAATGATAGTGTATTGAATAGTCTATCATCGCCAACTGATTACTTGCAACTCACTTTTAGTAATGGCATCAAAGGTATAAAAGCATTAGAGGAATATGAGTCTCATGATATGATGTGTCCTATGATGAACAAATAGGAACCTCGACCAAAGACCATTTTCTTCTCTTAGCTAAGTAAAGTTCATTTCCCTTTCTTAATAAGGAATAAGTATTTTGAAATAAAATAAAAAATAGATTATAAGAAGTTAAGATTATTTACTGATGCCACAAAGTGAAAGGAAATAAATAAATAAATAACATTCCTTTACTCATCAAATATATAAAGAAATAATAATTATTTCAGAAAACACGTTGAATTCTAAAAGAATAATTAAAGTCATATATTAATCCTAATACATATATTTCTCAAATAAACATAACAAAAAGATTAACAAAACTAGTTTTACTCAACAAGGGTCTTTAACTTTAACCAAAACCATTAAATCAACAAAAGATAGATGAAACTAATTGTGCCATGATAACAAAATGTTCAATCAAACATTGAATGAGAACTATAGGCATTCAAGATATTAACATATTTTTTAACTAAAATTTCAAACTTGAATACATTATTTAAATACAACAAACAAACAAATCACTAACATTGACCAAGATATAACAATGAGACATCAAAAAATTTCATCTAATTGAAATGAGCATGTTATTTATTTGCATAAGCCTTGTTAAATTAATTATTTTTCATTTATATAGGACACTATCTATGTGAAGAGATAAATCCTAACACCATCAAATTATAGCTTCACTTTCTATCATAGACAAGAAAGAGATAAAGTAATAGTTAACTATCAAGATCTCCATATTAAAATAATTTCATTAAGGAAATGTGGCTTCAATGTTACAATGAAAAATACAAGCTATAGAACATGTTCTTACCTCATATACAATGTCAAATTGGTATATAATAATCATGTTGTGATAAATAATTTCAAAACCACCAAAAATAGAGGAACAATAAATTCAATCAAATAAAAAGAATCATATCATTTGTACTATTCCATTCACTACTTATTACACTACCAATGGAACATGTATACCAAAATAAGTAACCCATGGGCCTTCCTATATATTGGACTACATAAAATCTTGCAGTATATCAATTTCCAAGTTCTCATTTTCATCTTCATTTTCTTCATTCTAAACACAATCTCCTCTAGATGGACTATCATTATGAGCCTCCAACTATTATGTTTCATATCAAGTTCATTAGAGAAGTTTGTTGTATTGTTTTCACCCCTTCTATCAAAATATGATTACCAAAGAGTTAGTGTTTTTTCATGTTTGTGTCATACTTTGTTCAGTATAATCTTAAACATGTATCCATATGTTTATCAAGATTTTTCTCAACTTTGACTTCAAAAATGATAATTTACTAAACATCCTTCATCCTCCATTGATCCCAAAAGTCGTGGTTTGACAGAAATATACTAATTTGAAATTTTTTGGTATATTTTTTTGCAAGTGTTGGCTAGCACCTATCCATAATATTGTTGTTGCACCCTATTATAGAGTATTCTCAAAAATGTGAAATTGATTCTACATTGTTTCAGTGAAGCATGTGGCATGTTGAAATAATCTTGAATAATCTAAAATAACTTGAATTTGTTCTCCATGTATTTGGACTTTATGGGAAAAGTGGTGCACCAAAGTTTTTAATTTAGCCACAAAGTCATATTTTAAAGTGTTTTGACATTGTTGATTATTCCAATATTGAGGATATACCACATATATGGCCTCCAATAATTCTTCTCAAGAAAATCATTTTCTTATATCTGATGCTAGTGCCTATGCAATTTATGTCATGTTGTGTCTTCTGAAATGACAAAGTTATTGAATGGGTCCCTTGACACAAGGAACCCTTTGGTGAACCATCCTATCTTATCAATATGATGAAAGTGAACTATATCCAAGAATGTATATACATAATATCCTTTTTCATCAAAATTCAAGTTTTGTTAGTATTTTCTATATTGATGATTATGTTTCAATTCATAAACTATGGACTTGTAAAATATGTTGGCACCATATACAAATTATCCAATGAAAGGGATGCTAATTTTACTTCATTTGTGTATTTTGCAATGTATATTGTGTGACTTTGAGACATTTTCATAAGAACATTCATTTCATATAGAATAAGAATAAGTCCACTCAATGTTAGTAATGTCTCCATGTCAGTCAATCAAAAGAGAATATTTCAAGTTTTTTCACCACTAAAGAGATGTTCATACATCACCCTACCAATGACTAGTACTCACCATGTAGTATTTGCGTTGGTCCATCCAATGAGATCCATCTTGTATCGACATATTTTAATAGCTTGTTTCCATTCATAAGATCATCTACAAATATTTGAAACTTTGAAAATCATTTGCGATAGCGACAAAAGTATGCATAAGCCTCTCGTACAAGATCTTCAACTTTTGAAATTGATTAAAACTTTCTTAGTATTTTAAACTCAAGATTCATCTTATGAGCCATAAAATGAATACTCAACATATATGGTGAAGCATATTGTTGTAGTCTAACACAAAGGTTATTTCTTTGTCCTTGCATTATTCATGATCCATCTATTTTGGCACATACAAAATTTTCTTCAATTGTTAAATTGTCCATACAACCAATTTCCTTTAAACCATTAATAACAAGTTCATAAATATTTTTAGTTGTATAATTCTCCCTTATCTTATGAACCCCCTTTTGGAAATGCATTGTCATTGATGGAAAAGGAAATGGAGAAGGTTATAATGTCAAAGAAAATGCACAGAACAATATTGATGGAAAATGAAATAGAAAAGGTGGAACATGAAAAAGAAAAGGCAATGGAAAAGGTGTCAAATAAATTCTGCAAGGAGAAAATTTGAGGTAGATAAGAAGGGAAAAATGTCAGAATCAGTGCAGTGGATTTGGAGCCAATTTTGGAGCACTAAACCATCTCAAATGTAGGTGTAAGCCACCCAAATGGATAGAGCTCTGAAATATATTTCCAACAATATATACAAGTCCTCAAAAGGCCTCTTGGATCCAAATATAGATCCAGTCAAATTTTGTTGACCCCAAGGCCTTCATAGCAGAGTTAAAGGTGGTTGAATGCTTTGTCGCACAGCTAATGTTGGCGCAAGTGCCAAAATTGGTGCCAAGACTGGCAGAGCCTCTAAGAAAGAGCTTCATGCAAATGTGGCAAAAAACACAGTAGTGGGAGCAATTTTCATTGGCTAGAGGAGAAGAGAGATGACACCATCCCGGTAGTGGTACCCCGGTGGGAGCACCCTAGAGGATTCATATATGGCACAAATGTAAATCACCAGGATTCATTGAGCGTGTGGAGCCCATCCGATAGTGGTTAGAATTTTGTTTAGGGAGCACAAGACTAAGCGTTAAGACGAAAGCGTCGAGCTACGTGGTAGCTTTTTGACAGCACCATAGACATAGGTCTTTGTGGTCACAACAGGTGGTTACCCACATAGTTTATCACACAAATCAATGACAAAGAGCTTCTCTAGGGACACTCCTCCCAAAACCAAAATCGCCTCAAGAGTGGTGTTGAGGATAAAAGGCTTAAACCTGGTGGTTTTTGGAAAAACAATTTAACAAAGAAAAAGGTCACAAATTATGTCTTGAAGGATGTTTTCTCTCTCCTTCAGGATGATAGGTGGAAACTCATGATTGGCTCAGAAAACAAAGGATGATGATGTCAGCATGGAAATATGGCATGTGGATTCAACATTTTTGGGCACCCAAGGGGCCCTTTTCTAGGTGACACGTGTCACAGCTCACAGGTCAATGCATGGCAAGAGATGTCATGGTGATGTCATCCCAACGGGATGAGCCCTAAAGATTTAAAATGGTGCACAAGAGGTAGCATCGAGCAGTGGCAGCCAAGACACGTTCGAAGTTGGCAGGTTGGCATTGAAAACAATGGTAGCCAATTAAAACAGCGTCAAGAGGACCCATAGGACAACTCATCCCATAGGCTTTACCTTGGTGGGATTGTTAAATGAGCTTCACAGAAGGAGTCGGGAAGCAGGAACTGGGCCACGGTAGCATAACAACCATCAATCAGAGAAATGTTGGGTGGTCCCCACATAAATTTCAACCTGGAGGTTAGACCCTAGTAGGTTAATGTGGTGCACATAAGTGAATGTACATGCAGGAATGGAACTATGAGCTACATGCCTACACAAGGTCTTGTGCAACCATTGGAGACCAATGGCACAGTGAATAATAAAAGGAGTCAAGTTTGGAAGCTCCAATCTTAGTTCTTGGACCCAACTCTTAGTAAATTGCATGTAGAAATGAACCCAGGGCATAGAGAATAGAGTCGCGGAGCCTCTTGGGAGGTGTCAAGCTAGGCGCCTAGACCTATCCCTTTGTTGTTTCACATACAATCATGACAAATGGCGCGGTGAAAATAGAATGTGGGTCCGTCCCCAAAACCTAGAATCTCGTAACTTGTAAAGAATTACAAATAACAAAAAAATCAGTAGCTTGGGAGCTCAGGCCTTTGGGCTAATGGGTGGTTGCCTCGTGTAGAGGCACGACAACAAATAAGAGTCATTAACATAGGGAACAAGGCCCCCAACAACATTGAGGCATAAAGGGATTGGCTCCCAAGTGATTGGCTAATGTTCATGGAGAACCGATCTTTAGTTATTTCACATAGAAACAAAACTAATGGTGCCAAGCCATTTCCAAGCGAAATAAGCGCATGAAGAGCTCCAACAGTCTACGCACCTAGAGCCTAAACCGATGGTCATGAAAACCCAGTATTATGGCGAAAAAGTAGGTAAAGGTTCCAACAAAAGGGGCTTAAGACAAAATTCAGTGGAACTGACAGTTTGAAAGAAGTTTTAGAAGCTAAGCCAAAATTAACCGCAACTAAAAATAGAATAAGTACTACAAAACTTGTAAAAGTCTAGATTACCTAAAAACTGCCAATAAACTTAGTTCAACTAGAAGAATTGTTGGTTAAGGTATGATAACTCAGTGAATAGGTGCAGAGGACAAAAATGAATATGACAAAGGAAAAAAATAAAGAAATCCATGCATTGGATCATAGAACAAGTTAACTAAAGATCAATCCAAAAATACCAATCCAGAATTTTTGAAAGGCGGAATCCGAGTAGCAAAATGGGTGGTTGCAGAGCAGAGTGTGTGGATTAGAGTTTGTTGGTGTAGTGTGATTCATAATGGTGGTATGCATTAGGGGTGTATGAGAGACCAATCTTGGTATCTGAAAGGTGTTTCTAAAGATGCAAAGAATTGTATAGGTGGTTGGTGTTGATGTTGTTGGTACATAAAGTTTGGTGATTTGTTTAGTGATGACAGGTTGTTGGAGGTGCTGGTGATTTATATCAGTAATCAAATATTGATGAAGGTGATTTTATCAGCAATAAAATATTGCTAAAATTTTGGTGATTAAGGAATACAATTATTTTGATAGGGAAGGCCTCTTGATTTGAGTGTGAAAATGGATGAAAGATGTATTGACAATGTTGGCAAGTGGTAGCGTGCAAATTAGGGTTAGCAACTCCTTCTAGTGGGTGCTAGTAAATATTTGGGGGCAAGAGTCCCTTTTAGTAGAGACTAATAAACCAATAGGGGAAAGTTTCCCTTCTAGGGAGTATTAGTAAATGAGTAGGGGCATAAGTCCCTTTTAGTGATAGTTGATAAGTGAGTAGGGATTGAAGTTCCTTTCATTAGCAACTAATAAACCTAAAAGTGGTAACTTGTGGTGCCATGATGTGATCAAGTTGAAGCTTGTAATAAAAAGAAGATTGGTGCCTTCTGTATATGTTTCTCATGCTTTTGATTTTTACAATGTTATAAATGATTGAGCTGTGTTGTTGATCCATGATGAATTGTTAAAAATATTAAAAAGTGAAATTTCTAAAGAATTGTATAATTTGGTCACACTACTAATTCAACCCCCCCCCAAGTAGTTTCCTAATTTCTATTATTTATAACAATTAGTATCAGGGCTAATGTCCTTCAAGATTTTTTAAATGGATGGAAGGAAGATCAGGGATCACGGAGAACTAGGACTAGATTACCTCAAATGGAGATCCATTTTTTAATGGCTCAAATTATACAACTTGGAAGGTAAGGATGAGAACCTACTTGAAAGCTCTTGATTTGGATGTATGGTTATCTATGGAGTATGGAGTAATAAATGGAAATTTTGAAAAATTAGAAAGGAAGGAAATCATTAAAGGGGATATGGGATAAATTGCAGCCCATCTATGAAGTCGACATGCAAGTTGCATATGATGTCAATATGGTTTCCATGGAGGATGAAGCCGGAAAATATTCGAAAAGCATTGAAAATCATGAATCATATGATTATTATTCTTTATTAATAAGCCAAGTCGATGATCAAAACCTAGAGAAGATGCAATATGCAAGTAAGTTGTTGTTTTGTTGTTATTGTAGAACAATAGACCACTTATCTTCAAAATTCTCAACTACATGTACTAGTGAAAGTAATATTTTCTCATCAAGTTGTAATGAAGATAGAGTTACCTTAATAATGATATAAGATCTGGACAATGGTCAAGAAGACAATGGGTCCACCTCTGGTGAAGAGGAAGAAAGGACATCTCACGTATCTACAAAATAATCCCTAGATTCATCAAGGGAATAAACTTTTGAGAATGAAATAAACGCTAGTGGTGAATCTAGTGGCTCCTCATTTGAGTTTGAAGATCTTGAAGAAAATATTTGTTTGAAGAGGCAACTCATATCATCTCTTGAAGAGATTAAGAAATTTTGAGATATAAATACGAAGTTAGAACAAGAGAATAGAGCATTAAAAGAGCATATTCTAAATCTTCAGAAGCATGTAGAGATTTCTAAAGCGTTTAAAGGGAGTGAAACCAATAATTGTTCCCCTCAGGGTAAGATAAAAATTGAAGATGATGGTTACTCAACAACAACACTAAAGGGACTCACAACTTTGGTTAAAAGAAGGTATGACAGTGCTACAATGGCAAAGAAAAGAACATAGAAAAATAAAGGGACTTCCATGAGTCAAAATAAAGGTATACAACCCCTCATATAATTTTGTTGCAATAACACAAGGCACTTTGCCTCTAAGTGTCTAGAAAGGAAAATGAAGGTACAACAACATAGGTGGAATTTTTAATTTAAGCCACAATCATGAACTCCTCGAAAGAGAAATTTGATCAACCAAGCATAAAGAGCCTTATATCCTCAAAGGAAATATTTTCAATGGCCCAAGGGAAGCAAGAGAGAAAATTACAATCCAGGAAATTGGATAGGCATAAGATTTGTTAAGAAGTATAATTCTTTTGGCCCCTTCTTGAATAAAGTTGAATGCTACAGGTGTAATAATTTTGGGCATAAAGAAGTTGCATGCAAATCTAGAAATAAATTATTTTTTGAGAATGCTACAAATAGAGTTTAGAGCCAACAAAAATAATTGCACATGAGTTATTTTAGAACCTAGAATAAAGGAAAATCGAATGGTGCATGGAGACAACACAAAACAATGTTTGGATTTAAAGATAATCAACAAATATTGGCACATCAAAATATAACATTAAAGTGGTTGATCTCTCCTGTATAACCTGAAATAGGCAAAGATTCCAATCAAACAAAAGAAGCAACATCAATCGTTACAGTCCTCGAAAGAAATACAATGAGAAAGATGAACAACAGGTAAATTTAAAATTTGCTTTAATTAAGTCTAATAAGAAGAATAATCAGTGATTTGTATGCTCAGGCAATGGTAGAAAGTCACCCAATTAGGAAAACCAATGCAAGAAATCAACTCATATCCAAGTGTGGAAGAAAAAGGAAGATAATCTACTCAGGGAGAGTAGATCCCTTGCTCCTCTTCATTAAAGAGAAGATGCTATCTTCAAGGGAATCCAAAAATGTTAGATGCAAGGATCAGAAATGAACATGCCAAGGAATGCATCTAAAGGATAGGAGAAGTATTAAATGTTGTTGTCAAATCATATTAATAGATAGATGGTGATGATATACTTATTGTTAATGCAAGTATTGTTTGAAGATTACTAATGTAAAGAGGGATCATGGCCATAGGGAGAGTATAATCAAGTCAATATTTGAGTATCAGATTATGCATTAACAATTTGTATTGTTATCTAGTATCAATTGTGTGATGCATGACATAAGCTAATGTTTTTGCGGCATGTTATATTGAGTTACTGATATGATAAATGGATTGATTTTTATGAATTTGTTCCAATTGGTAACTAGTATTAAACATAGTGGTGAAAGGATCACAATTATAAGATGAGGACACTCAGTTATTAAGTTCTCAACAAATGCTAAAAGTAGCATCGATTCAACAATTGACATCATTTTCAATTGGTATCACATGTATTATCAATTGGTATTTACAATCATTAGACTCTTTTTGATAGTATGGTGTTCATGTTGTTAATATGAGATTGTAAGTCCAAGTGTTGGTAAATGAGTCCTAATTTATATGACTGGTTCTTGATGAGTCAAATGTATCATGGTGAGTTTTTTGTCATTAGAAGTCTTCCAAGTGAGTTTTTTATGCATGTATTGGTGAGATTCCCTCTATGGTTGTCAAGTAAGCACTTATAATCATTGTAATTTGTTGTTCATCAGCTGACAATTGATGGTTTCATGTTTTATATGGGATTTAAAATTGTGGAAAAAAGTATCTCCCCTAGGTCGGTGGCTAACCTAGAACAACAAAACGTAACACAATGCTTTTTCCTTAAAGTAAATAGATGACGGAGTGATGCATACCTGCAATCCTTTGCACACTTTTCTCCTTCTTTAGCTTGGAAGCTCCAATTCTAGCTCTGATTTCCAAAATTAGAACCTGCATAGTTAGATAACACAAGCCAAGAAACTATGAGATCTATGAACTATCATCTAAGTACTTCATTTAGATCAACATGGTATTGAAATAAGTGAAATAACAACATCATATATAGGAAAACAATGAATGATTTTCATTAATATAAATGGAAGTAGATTACAACATGAAGTAATAGTTGATCTTGTAGAAGAGCTCCTCCAATTTGTTGACTTCTCCTCTCCTTGTCACAATATGCACCTCCAACCACCCTAAATGCATGAGGTGATGACCACTCACTACAGTAGCATAAGGGCATAATCACTCTCCAAAATAAAACTACCAACCACATAGAAGGTTGGGAATATATAGAGAAGTAGGGTAAGTTGGGAGTTCTTATCAAGTTACCAATCTAGGGTAAGAGATCCACATTTGATGGAGGGATAGGATCAAAGGATAAGTGGTGAAAAATTCAATGTAGCAAAGGATAGGATCCAAATGTTTTATCTAAGGTAAGTAGTTGAAACGGCTTCCAGAAACTCCTAGAAGGGGAAGCTTCTGGAATCCCGATCATTATCCCGGATTTTTAGAACCAACATAGGTGCATAGGGGAGAAACGTTCTAGTGACCAATGCATGCCATAGTGGAGCAACCTGTTGGTGAATGCACCCTAGTAGGCTTGAGGGAGCATTGGTCCTCAAACTTGCTCAAATGAAGTAGTTTAGGGCTGATACTCTGGGAAATGAAAGGTAGATGCTTAGGGATTTGTGCAATATGGTGACAAGGGGGAATAGGAGTTAACTAATCCCATTAGGAGGCTCACTGATCAGATCTGACAAAATTGCCTATAATAGAATTCCCCCTAAAGCGCAAAGTCAAAGATGATGATTGATGACTGAAGTGCTTTACCTTGTGACAAGTAGGGATCAAGGACAAAAAGCAATCTTCATTTGTTACAATACATTTAAAACATGACATATTTGTTTTCTAAGGGAGGCATACCCATACTTAGCTCATATGATAGCATAACATGTACAATGATCAAAAGATGCATCTAGAGATGCAACTGGTGGACCCATGATTGGATGAATGTCTATATGATCATGGCCATCATACATTATGATATTTGTATAATCCTGAAATCATAGCCTGGATGACGGAATCTAGATCTGGGGTATTTTATCTCATTCACACGAACAACCAATATATGAGTCTAACCATGTGAATCAATAAGCTAGAGTTGAACATGGTAGGGACCATCTAATTACCGGCTAATGATGTAAGTCATTAATAGACACGATAGAAATCATTGATGATGTTAATAACTGCCAAGGTACTATGGTACAATCTGTATGGTGTGAATGAATGAGTTGATGTCAAATAACACACAGAATATGTTGGTCGAAGGCCAATGATGTAAACCTATTGTTGAGAGTGAGGACACTTGCCATTGATGTATGCAAGCACCAAGGTACCAAGGGGTGTTTCTAAGTCAACTTCCTAGATGATGTGTTGACGTTGACAAGAAACGACCTATCCCAGGAGGGCCTAATGTATTTTCCATCAATGACATGAAACATGTATCATGATTGAGACAAAATGATCATAATGATGTTGTTATGGAACTAGATCAGGAAAGGCAGGCATGAAATGAAGGCTTAAGAGTATTGTAGTGGAGATCAACTGAATGAATTCTCTTGAACCCACCAGCAACACTCAATGGAGTTGGTAGCATTCAACCAAAACCTAAATCGAGGATCTAAAAATGGTATGATAACCAAAAGAAAAGAATATTACCCAACCTGACATCCATGAAGATGAAGTGGAAAAGTGTCATGATCAAGAGTGACTCACTACCATTAAAAAAATGGAATTCCTTGTTTTCCCAGTTTCCCCTACCACACTGGTCAGTACCTCTTTATTTTTTAACAAGATTTAGGAGGGTAACAATGCTTGATCTATAAGTTCATCCTTTAGATTAATCCCTCCGAGTATATTTAACGAACCATCAGAAGGAGTGGTTCATCCCCATCATGATTAACAAGTCCATCATTGTTTGATTTTTTACGAGTCTAGTGAAGGTAAAATTTGACATCTTTTTCATGTTTAGAGAGATTGAAAAAGAGGCGAAAAAGAAAACTCTAGATGTCCCTTTTCATAGGTAGTCCCTTAAGTCCAAAAAGGTAGAAAAAATACCCAAGAAAAACTCTTAGCCATGTTCAACTAAGGTATTCCTTTTTCGTATTTAGTCTATCTAAGTATGAAAAATGGTTAAACTTATACTAAGTAGATATTTTCTCATTTACTTTTATGAGTTCAAAAACACAGGTGCTCAACAATATTTTAATATTTTGGGAGTCTGAAAAAAGCTAAAAGAGGACTCCAAGGGGTTTCATTTTTCGTAGGTTTAATGAGCCTGAAAAATATATAAAAGTGTACTCTGTGGTCAAAATAACCTGTTTAAAAATAATGAAAACCTGTGAACAATTCTAGACCTGATCAAAACACCACAAGAAGGATTGAACATACCTATTTCATAGTAAAAATAAAGCATATCTAGGTCAAAATACTAAAAATGAATAAAATAACGAGAAATATGACCATACATATTCACAATAACTTCTCATTTTACCATTTCACATTTTACCTTCAACAATGAGTATTTGGAGACCTTTTTCCCTCAATCTTCTTCATCTAATTGCAACCAATCCAGGGAACCATTTCAAGTGTCATCGCTTCCAGGTAGGAACTGAAACCTTTCTCTATCTTCCTACGGTCCATTTGTGTGTTTTCATGCACAATTGTTAAGGTTTTGAAGACCCAAGGGTTCATAAAATATGCCCAGGGTCCAACACACCCCCCTGTGTTGAAAACTACATTGCAACTAGGCATAGGAACACTCTAGGAAGAGGTGCAAACTCTTGGTAAACACTATTGAGGTGCATTGGCCACATTTTCGTAAGTTTTCTTTCAGTTTTTACTTAAATTTTGTCAAGTTTTTTTGCATGGGAAAGAGCTTAATGGATTCCTTGTTTACGTTTTAGGTACCCATTAGCACAAAATGTCAATTATCTTGTGAGAAATAGAACATGAGTAATAATATTTGAATGTGGCAAATGACCTTGCTACCATCTAGGCGCTCGAAAATTGTGGATTATTGAAATTCTTCTGGCTTCCTGGTATGAGGCAACAAATGGAGTTGTTGAAGTACCTTTTTCATTCATGGGATATTCAAGCATAGGCATTCAGGTTTGGGGAGAATATTCTTGAGATATAGGTGGAGCACATTTACTTTCTGACAGGATTATCAAAATGAGGTGCCCCCATCTCCCTTCTAGGTGGAAGAAGTGGTAGTGAGATTTGAAAGACTATATTTCTACCTATTGTGGGCCTCAAGTTGTTCCTACTAGGGATGGAAAGATTAACATAAAGGATGAAACCCAATTACCTATGAGAACAATCTTGTTAATTATAAAAATATTGGTAGGAAACTCAACACTACATGTAGCAAGAAAATCATACATATAGTATGGATAGAATGTCTAAAGCCAACAGTATTGAACTAGAGTGAGGGTGCCTTGGTCAATTTGAAGGAAAAAATTACTAAAGAAAAGGAGAGGAAGTGGAAGAAATTCGGCTATGGTGTGATCTTAATATATTTTTCTCTAAAGTGAGTAGATTTTACTTAAGTCCATTGAACCGAGGATCCCACGAATGAGGAGGTGGATCGACCATATGAGCTGACACATAGGCCCATTAGCGATAAACTTTTCACCAGCCTTCTTTGGGTGGCTACATAGCTAGTCCATCATCATTGATGATTATCCTTATGCAGGGATGGATTTTTGTGATGATCACGAACTCAAGTTCTCTAAGGGTAAGCAATGGGATGCTTTAGGTAAGATACTTTGACCATTAAGTTTTTGAAAGTTTTACGAATTTTTTGTTTTTTTTTTTTAATGTTCCTAAGACTAAACTATTTGGTGTTATCATACAAATATTAGACCTATTCAACCAGTAGGTGCTGCATATCTCCATTACCCAGAGAGACAGCCACAGGAGGAGGCAGTGAGACCAGTACATGTTGTAGCGGTAGGATGGGATGTGCTACGAGATCCTGACATAGCATAGATCCTATCATAGGTGGAGTGCCACATGGAAGGACTGACACATGGGATTAATGATACCATGGTCGATTAGATTCCATTGAAATTTTAGTGACACAATCAGAGTGCCCACTCATATTGGTTGATTATTGTGCAAGATAGCTCATGCAATGTCATTTTATCATGAGCACTACTGATTTGTCTACTTAGATGTTTTGCATGTAGTTTTATATGGACAATGTAGCCATATGTGTCTCAGGCACACATTTTGTAAAACCAAACTTTATATATATATATACATGTGTGTGTGTGTGTGTATGTGTTTATATATATATATATATATATATTATTTATTTATTTATTTATACTAATGTACTCAAATTTCTAGAAATATGTTCATATCGTATGAAATCGAAATGTCTTTCCAAAAGATGCACTCTCAAAGCCATGTGAAGGACGGCTTGATTTCTCACTGAATAGATATTCATGAGTTATAATACTATGAGTTGTGATTCAATCCTGATGAATATACGATGGATACCATGTGAAATATCATCCAAAAGTAGCTCAACCACTGCGTTATACTCAATGATGTTGTTAGTTGAGCGATAAATGTAAATCTCTTGCATGCTCACTGGCTCGACATTCAGAGCAAAGATAACCCACACTACAGATGATAGGTTATGAGTACTACGGCTATCACCATCATCATAAGAAATATACAGTTTGAGAGAGGTTGACATCTACAATCCAGAATCAGTAGAAATCATGGGAAACTCTGAAAGACACACTGCAAATACACTCAACACACCTATAGATAGCATGTACACAGTGTACCATGCATCGGATCAATCATGGTATTTTTTGGGTATTTTTTGAGGTATAACCCATTTATAGGTTGCGCCAGTGGAACTCCATTGAGATATATTAATTCATAATCCCCTTTTGCAAGGACTCTCTTGACAATGTAATTGCTCAAACACATAGGCTGGAACTTTCCTTGACCTAACTTGTTAGCCTCCTAGTCATATAAGAGAACCAGATATCCTTCTCAGAAGATTATAGCCTTAACACTTCTATCATATTGCTCTTTGATGTGTATTTTATGGGCTTCATTGGCTAAGATGGAATCGCGCTAAGTTTCATCCAAACAAGTCATATGTAAAATACATTCCTCCTCTATAGAAGTAGCAGGAAGAAGTTCAATAGCTAGTTTCAGCAATGGAATTTCGCATTCGGTAGGGAGGATCACTTCTAGACCATACACCAACTGGAAGGGTTTAAATCAAGTAACAATCCTAACTGAGGTTCGATATGCCCGCAAGGCAACAAAGAGAAGCAAGATCCAGTCTGATTTGTGGACCCCTATCATACGTTGAAGCATAGTCTTAAGAAAAATTTTAATCACCTCAACTTGTCCGTTAGCCTAAGGATAATAGGGAGTGGAATTTTCATGTGAAAGTCCCAATTTTGCAACTAATTCGATCATCATATGATTTTGAAAGTGCTTCCCATGACCCATTACTATTTCTTGCGGAACACCAAACCTCGCAATCATGTGGTTGAAGAAAAAATATGCAATCGTTTCACCAATATTATTGAATGTAGGCATCGCATTGTCCCACTTAGTAAAGTAGTCAATGGCGACAATGATGTAGCCATGCCCCCAACTGAGTGATGGTTACATTTCATAAAATTGATGCCCTATTTTGCAAAGGGACCAACAATGAAAACAAGATGTAATGGAGCAGGCAAAGCACAAAATTTTCGATCATAGATATGGCACACATGACATTTCTAGATTGCAAGGATACAATCACGAAAAATGGTGGGCCCAATGTAACCAACACATAAAAAAACTTATGCGATAGTGTAATCAGATAAATTTCCACCGCATGCCCCCGAGTGGCATTCATTCAAGACTTTCTTAGCCTCCTCAATAGTGAGGCACCTCTATAAAATCATATCTATACCATTATGGTAAAGGGTGTCATCGATAATCACATAGTTTCAGGATTGGTATCGAATACGTCATTTCTCTAAGAGAGGTATTATGACAGAAAGTGTGGGTTTGGAGATAGATGAGAAAATGTCCATACCATGGGTCAGATGATGGGATCACCAACAATGACTCATCTAGGATGGAATCTTTAAATGTAGATTTAGCATCAACGGAAGGGAGATCGCATGTTAGCTTAGAAAAAACTAAGGATTTCTTCAACTGGGATTTGACAAATTCCAGGTCGAACTCTTAGAGAATAATGATCAACTTAGAGTATTCCCCGCCCCCCCCCCCCAACAATTTACGTAACAATATGTATGTCATAGGCTTGCAATCTAAAATGACCGTAGTTTTGTGAAGTTGTAACACCCTCCTCCCAAATCTACCCAAGTAGTTGGAAATTCGGGGTAAACGTGTGACAAGAGGCCACTATGACATGATTCAACCTCCTAAGTGACATTAAAGAAATGGAATGGATGGAAACATACCATACAAACATCCAACATCATCAACAGAACACTCAGAAGAAAAGTCAACCACTTAGACAACCTATCCCTAGGTACCACTAATGTTTTAGGTCTCTTGGGCCATAGTCACTCTCATGCTAGGGGTAAGGGAGCAAACAACAATCTAAAGTCACTCTCACAAGCCTACCTATCAGCGACTGTGGATTGAAATTGTCAGTGTTGTGCCAGCAACTCCTGGATTTTAGCTACTTTTTTAGGCCCAAAGCCTAAGACGTTGCCAAAATTGTTCCATCTCTTCAATCCAGTAAAGTATCATGGAAATTAAAGTACTAAAGAAAATACTTTTTCAAGACCTCAATTACATCCCTACTAGCCATGACAGGAATTTCATAAAACATATCATTAACATGTAACCTACAAGTGTAAACAACATAATTAAGTGTAAGGATCTCATACTTATATGAGAATCGCTATGAACAATTGTTCCCTGATGCCATTTACTACATTATCATCTATTAGGTCATAGGCACGTTATCCATTCACATCAAGTAAATACATTATGAGGTCCATACATAGTTGTTGTCATAAAATGTGCATATAACCAGCATAATAGGAACAAAAATACAATAAACATGTTAGTCATAAAATCCATAAATACATCAATACCTTTACACATGAAAATCAAGGTAATGGATTTCTCATTAATGAATGTAATGAACCAACCGGAGATGGGACTACCACTTTCCACCCGACCATAGAATGGCTGAGCCAAATCTCTCTTTAGCCATTCACCCTCGTGCCATATTCCAAGCATGAATGTAGCATCTCATAGAACATGTTAGTGTTGGTATATTCATCCCTCCATTAGAGATCAAAATTCTCTTTTTGTGTGCATTCTAGGTATCTCATCTGATCAGTTGCACTCCATTAGGTCATGGATTATCTGATGGTAGTGGTTCCTTATCAATTTCCCTCATGCTTTTCATCTACTAGCCTATTTTCACATGTACAGATCATTTGCTGTCATTTTTATTTCATTTCAGTTGCAGAAGTCATTTTAGGGTTTTTAAGTCTCATTAGGTCTAGGGTTTGTCACCATAGTCATGTCAAAGTTGAATAATGGTCAGCAGGCACATAAGGAGGTCTAATAAGGTCTCAGCATCAAAATTTCAATAATGATATATTCAGTAATTAATTTTTCCTCAAAACCCTGTTTTGAGGAAAAAAAGAGTTTTTATGTTCTATGTATAAAAATTTCATGTAATTTTAATTTTCATATGTCATAAGTTTAGAAACGAAGCCCTGGGTCACCTTGCCAAAATCTTGCACTCCAGCTCCTGTAAAAGAGACAAGAAAATCCAAACATTAGTCCATCAAATGACCAAAAGAGAGCCAAACTGCAAAACCGAGTTTTTAAAGAACAAAGTGAAAAGAAAAACTTGAGAAAGTGGGTTTTTAAAATGAAAAATTAAAGTCAAAAGTATATAAAGTGCTCATTTGTGTTAAATACTTCATTTGTGCTCAAAGTGAGAGAGAACATTGTGAAAATCGCATTTTGAGGCAAATAAAGGGAAATATCAGCAAAGTTTAAGAAATTCTCTTCGTATGGTGCACCTGGGTATTTGTGCGGCCCACCGGGCGCAGAATTCACATAAAGTTTTGAATGGGCACGACACACCTGCCAGGCACGGCGCACCTGGGTGTTGGCACGGTGCACCAGTCTGCCAAGCCACAAACTCATCCAATCGAACTTCTAAAGCTCCAAAATCTCCAAATATTATTCCTCCAAGTAAGTAAACTCCCCATCCACTTGCCATAAAAAGAGATTTAGTCATCCTTAATGGTGTTTTGAAAGGTGAAAATTCAAACCCTGAATTGCTACACAGTTATATTGCAAAATTGCTAGGGTTTTGCAGTTTTTTTCATTCTTGCTATTTGTCTACCCCTTTGCATAATTTGCCCTTCACTACATTTCCTTACATTTTCTTCCCCTTTCGCTCTCTCATTGACACTTATCCTACCTTCTATCCCCAAACCCTAAAACCCTAACACTTAAATCCCACTATTACCCAAACCCTATCACTCCCTAATAACCCTATAGCAAGCATCAAAACCTTCCACTCATCAGTCCCATTCATCAAATCCCAAAGAAGAAAACAACATTCACCTACCCTTGAAATAAAATCTCTTCATACTCATCATTTTGCACCATACAGTGGCAAATATGGAAACAAATTTAGCTTATGAAAGGGATGAGGATATTGTGAGTGATTCCTCCCAAGAGATTCATGCACCAAGAAAACCACATAAGGAGGAAAACACATCAGGGAGGAGCCCACTGCACTTATAGAGTTGTTGGCTTGTCCCCTTGTAGTAACATGTTTCAAACATCAGTCTTGCTACCATTTTTGTGAGATGGTGGAGAGCATGAAATACCACCATGAGCTTGCTAGACTATTTGTCCTTCATCTTCACAATGGCCAGGTGAATTTAGCAGGTGTTTCCTTCACTTTAACACTTGAAACTATATCTAAAGCAACAGGTATTCCAAATGTGGGTGAACAATGGAAAAAAGGATAGCTTGTGGGAAAAGAGCATTATGAGCCTTATATCAAGGCTAGTTATCAAAAGCAAATCAGTAGGGTCTTTCCTTTCAGATACCTACAAGACACTTATGCTCCATTCATGAAGCTCATTATCAAATACTTCAGCTATGAAGGGAGATTTTCTCGCTTGTACGCTTATCATGTTAGATTATTGATGCATTTTACTAGAGTGAGGATGATGAACCTTCCCTATTTCATATGTAGAAACATTGAGAAAATGGATACATTGGTGCAAAGAAAACCTCTTCATCAATAGCTCAACAACATTTTTCATTTTTTATTGATCAAGATCACTGTTTTGCATCAACTGAGTTTGTCGAATGTTTCATGGGATACTTTCATTTCACATGAGGTTTTCAAAAGCCATCAAGTGACCCCATCAGTGTTTCAAGAGGAAGGAGGGCCTTCAAATCAACCAGAGGTTCATGAGACTCAAACTACAGGTGTGCCAATATTTGTCACTTATGAACAAGGCACAAGGAGACTATTTGCAACTGCCAAACGAGTACTATCTCCACCTAGGGTGGAAGGGGTCTCGTTCCCTTCACCAGAGAACAGGAAAATGCTATCTTCACCCAAGGTGAAAGGTGCTTTGCCTTATTCTTCAACAGAGCAGGTACAGGATAAAGGGAAGCAACCATTGCATGAGGAAGGGCCTTCTGAAGGTCAGGAGAGAGATTTTATTTTGATTCAGAATGAGGATATTGATTTGTGCTCCCAGAGCTCAAGACTCAAGGATATCATCAAAGAACAAGAAGCTGACATCCATGCCTTAGCTCTTAACCTTGAAAGAGATAAGTGGATCATTAATTAAATTGAGTAATGAAACAAGCAATTCGAGGATAAACAAACAATCATGGAGCTGCAAACCATAAGGCAAAACAAGCAAGCAACAAAAAGAAAGAAAGTCAAATTGACACTCGTCGAGCAAGAGATTGAAGCTGACCGAGAATCATGGCTAGAGAGGGTGAATATGCATTTGGAGAAGCTGCTTGAGAAAGCCAATAAGGAGAAAAATATGTTGCGGCACACGACTCATCACTATTTGGCATGAAACAAAATTTGCAAAACTAGGATAAGGTGCATAAAAGCCAAGTTGAAGAAGACTTTGAGGAGCAAGAAAGAGCAAGATAAGCTCAAGATCTTGGTTGAAGCTTTATTGGCCTAGCATAGTACTTGATGCAAATCACTAATACCAAATTTCAAGAAATTTGGAAAACTTTTTGGCAATTTTGAATTTTTCAAGGAAAACATAGGTTTTTCTAGCAGGTGCGTAGTGCCACCTGGTGCTCGCTTTTGATAGGGACCTCCTCTAGAGGAAAAATTTGCATTTTTGGATTCCTAATGAAAAATTATGCATGCCCAAAAATTACTAGGAAGTTTTGACTAGTTTTGGGTCACCTAAAGGGCGAAGAACACCTCAAAAAATGCCCTCTTTGCCACTTTTTGGCCACACAGGAAGCAGTGTTGGGAGAACTAAGTTTTGGAGGGGCAAATGGGCACCAAATTCAAAAATTCCACTTGTCCTAGAAAGTAGAAAGAAATAAATTTCCAACAAGAAACCTTGGAGAAAATGTGGTGAAGGGAAAGGCCTCCAAATTCAGCTGGGAAAAAGTGCTACGCACAGAAAAAGTGGCGCTACGCACAGGATGAAAAAGTGCCAATTTTGCTCAAAAAATCTATTTTTCGCCTAGTTTTCTTCTAGTTTGAATTTTTCTCTGTTATGTTAAAATTCATGAGCTAAAATGATGTAAATTGATGTACTATGATGTAAAAATGATAAAAATTTACTTGATAAGGTAGATACATCAGTTCTAGGTGGTTTGGAGTTGAATGAATCAATTTCCTAGGTTTTAGAAGCAAGTTGTTCCACTGCCTATTTTTGTGTTCCTAGTTTAAAATGGTTGAAACCACCCCACTTCTCATGGAATTGAACCATAATGGATAGCACAGGTGGTTTGGAGGTCTATATCATGTGTTTTTCAATCATTTTCAAAGGTTGGACTCTTGTGAAAGCTTTGAGCATCATTGTACATTCATCTCTGCAATTTGGCAAGGAAATAGACCAGGGTTTGCAGCATTTTGTGGGATTATTGTGGCAAGGTGATTTAGTATTGTTTTTCCTTCTGTGATTCAAGTTATCATGTGTTTATGTGTACCATCATCTCTCTCTTTTCATCTTAACTAAATGAAACAAGTATAAAGGTGGAATTCATTGATGTTGCAGTGCTCTACCTTAGGTTTTATTTGGTTTTACATGTTTTCAACTATTTTAAGAGGATTCCTGATACTTTGATGCTCTCTCCAACTCCTCACTAGTCTTAAGACTCTCCATTTCACTTAATTCAAAGTATTAAAGCATTTTCCTACCTCGCCCCACATAAACCTCTGCAACACTGAGTTCATTCCCCAGACCCAAAACTACCTTTCACTTTTGATCCAGCAAACCAACATAAAACTCAATCAAACTCCTCTAAGCATATACCTAGCCTAAAATTAGTCTTTACATCAGCCATATCAAGCCTCATTTGCTATATTTTCATGAGATTAACAATGAGAGAGCCCTCTCCCGACTTGGTAGGGCTAGCTACCAGGTTAAGCGTGGTTTGATGTTACCCTAGACTTGCCTTTCTCAGCCTGAGGTAGATTTAAGATCTAACAGAACACATCATTCAAAACTTATTGAGGGCTTCCAGAGGCCATCCACCTCAACCTATCAAATAGTTATTCCACCTCGCGGTCAAACATCACCAAAGCCATCACCAGATCGGTCTCCATCCTAGCCATCCAAGGCTCTAGAGCATTTGTTCCAACCAAGGCTCAAGGACTAGTAACTCAACCCATCGCTATTGTCGAGCTCTAGAGAGTTTTTCCAGCCAAGGGTCCAGGACTAGTAACTCAACCCACCAAGGGCTCTAGAGTGTTTTTCCACCCAAGGCTCCAAGACTAGTAACTCAGCCCAAGATGTTACAGGGTCCTAGAGTGTTTTTCCAACCAAGGCTCCAAGAACTAATAACTCAACCCAAGCTAAGGAAACATGAGAACCAACCAAAACAAAACAATGAAAATAAACCCACAATCACCATGGCTATCTAGGAAATGAAAAGGCTAGGAAATCCACTATCAATCAAGGCAATCCTCCTGACAATGACAAATCATGGCAAAGAATCCACATGCATATGCCATGCACATCCAAACTAGTGTATAAATCATACATGCAACTTGGTAACTACCATAAAATATGATGTAGTTGTTGATGTCGATGCCTTCTTGTGCTATCCTGCTCTTCCTTTGCCTTCTTGCTCCAAGAATCCAAGTATACCACACCCTCCAAGAGTTCTCCAAGAAAACTCTATGTCCAAGAGTACGAGAGAGAGAGAATAATGAGAGAGAGCTCCAACAGTGAACTAAGAAAAGGTAATAGACTGATCCTCAAAAGCCTTTCTATGAATGAGGCCTCTATTTTCTTCATTTTCCATTATTTTCCTTCATTTTCTTCCTCACATGCAACCTATGACATTTCATCTCCTTTTTCTCCTAATTTCCATTATTTGCATAAATAAATGTACCAAAATGCCTTTTAATGTCATAGCCATTTCCTTTGCTAATTTCCTTAGCCATAAACAACCAAATTAACACCCCATAGGATGCCTTTCCTGACATTGAACTTGGAATAAGTGTCCTAGTAATCTATGATTATTTCTTTTAACATTTATTTCATTGAATTTTTACCAGGGCTGTTACACAACCCTCCCCCTTGGGGGACACCATCCTCGGTGTTCTATCACACATATACCTCAACAACCTGCTAAAAGAAGACATACTACTTATGGAGCTTTATAACACAACTCGATCCAATATTTACAATGAAATATCTGCTCAAGATATAATATCATGACAACGTACCACATAGTGGAGCTTTATAACACAACTCATTATGGTATTTACAAAGATCATCCTACTAAGTGCCAACTCATATGACATCATAAAATCATGATAACATGCCAACGTGTTAGCATATTAGCACAACAACCATACTGGATAGTGGAGCTTTATAACATAGCTCATTACGATATTTACATCCATACACGGGTGTACATATAATAACATCATCAAAATATATATACCAAAACATATGCCAAATCATATACCAAAGTATATATCAAAATATATACTAAATACCATGTCTAAGCATATATGAAAACATCATATATCATATATCAACAATCATAAAGTATATATCAACCACCGTAAAGTAAACACCAAACCATCATAAAGCATATACCAAACCACCATAAAGCAAATACCAAACCACCATAAGCAAATACCAAACCACCACATTAAGTTGCTTTGCCTCAACCAGAAAAAAGGAAGGATACATAGCCTACATCTGATCTGCCATCTCCCATGTAGCTTCATCGGGCCCAAAGTGTTTCCATTGCACTTTAACTTGCTCTATTGTTTGGTTCCAAAGCATGAGCACCTTTTTCTACAATATACACTGAGGCTTCAGTTGGAATTTTCCATTTGGTTCCACCTGCAATACAGACCAGTCAATCACATGATCAAAATATTTAACATACTTCTTAAGAAATGATACATGGAAAACACTGTGGACTTTCACTATCGGAGGCAGTGCAAGTCGATAGGCTATTGGCCCAATCCTCTCAATGATATGGAAGGGTCTACAAAATCGTGGTTCCAACTTGTCACATGAGCCAATCCACAAGGAGCTCTTCTTTAGTTTGATGCACAAGTACACATATTCCCCAACCTAGAAATACTTGAACAACATGTTCCTATCTGCATAACTCTTCTGTCTATCCTGTGATGCCTTGAGATTCTTCTTGATCACCTACATCTCCTATTCCATGTCTTCCAACATAACTAGTCCATTCAATATCCTACTAATCGGATCACTCCAACTAATGGGAGTGTTACAACTCTGCCCATACAATGCCTCAAAAGGACTCATCCTCAGTGACTCCTAATAATCATTTTTGTATGTTAACTCTACAAAATGGAGATAGTCTTCCCACTTCTTCTATTAATGCATCACATACATCCTCAACATGTCCTCTAAAATCCTATTAACTCTCTCTATCTGTCCATTCATTTGCAGATGATAAGTTGTGCTGAAGGACAACTCTATGCCCAAACCTACAAATAACTCCTTCCAAAACTTGGAAGTGAACTTTGCATCTTTGTCTGACACAATCTTCTTTGGAATGCCATGTAGTCTAACCATGTTTTGGATGAATATTTGTGCCACATCACTAGCTAAGAATGCAGACTTCACCTGAACAAAGGGTCTAACCTTTCTTAACATGTCCACAATGACCATGATGGAATCGTGTTGTTTCATTGTCTTCAACAACCCTGTGATGAAATACATGGAAATTACCTCCCATTTCCACTCCATAATCGTGATCGGCTATAGCAGTCCACCTAGATGTTTAGAATCTACCTACACTCACTGACAATCAAAGCATCTCACCACAAACTTTGCTACATCCCTCCTCAGATTCGGCCAATAGTAATTCCTCTTCACTGCTATGAGTATATTTTGGTAACCCAAGTGACCTGAGTATGGTTTCGAATGAACCTCCCTCAAGATCACCTTCTTGAGCTCACTTCTATCTGGTACATATATCCTATTTCGGAACCTAACCAATCCATATTCTATAAGGCAATAGTCCAAGTCCTGTGCACCTGCACCTATACCTATACCACTACATGTACCTATACCTGTTCCATCACCTGTACCTATACCCTACTGCAACCTGTGCACAATATCCATATATCAAACATCTTGATGTCCTTCTCGGAAGATCATGTCCTATAAATCTATCCCATGGGAGCTCATAGTTGGCAAGTGATGTACCTGTATCCATCTAATAAGAGAATCTACCACTCTTTTCTCCTTGCCTTTGATGTACCTAATCTCAAAATCAAACTTGTTGATCGTGGCCAACCATCTAGCTTGCTTGGCATTTGGATTCATTTGGTCAAAAAAATACCTAAACCCAATTTTATCACTCATAAGCACAAACCACCTGCCAAGAAGATAGTGTCTCCACATCTTCAGTGCATGTATAATTATTGCTAACTCAAGATCATGTGTGGGATAGTTCTTCTCGTGCTCATTTATTTTTCAAGACTCATAACATACGACTTTTCCATCATGCATAAGGACTCCACCAAGCCCTCTCTTGTAAGCATTTGTACATACCATAAACTCTTTGTTCAGATCTGAAATTTGTAGCACTAGTGCATATGTTAGCAATTGCTTAAGCTTCTCAAAGCTAGCCTCACACTCTTCAACCCATTTGAACTTATTACCTTTCCTTGCAATGATGTGATAGGATAAGAAATCTACGAGAAATTCTTGATGAACCTCCTATAGTAGCTTGCGAGACCCATGAAATATCTCACCTCATCCACACTCTTAGGAGCTACCCACTCCATTATGGCCCTTAACTTCTCTAGATCTACTGCAATTCCCTCCTTGGAGACAACATGTCCTAAGCAATGTACCTTAGTCTGAAAGAAACTACATTTGCTGAGCTTAGCATACAACTGATGCTCTCTCAACAACCTCAACACTGTTTTTAAGTGCTCAACATGCTATTCCTCATTCATAGAATATACCGGTATATCATCAATGAACATAATAACAAACTTATCCAAATATATATGAAACACACTATTCATCAAACATGTGAATGTAGCTAGAGAATTAGTTAGTCCAAATAGAACAACAACAAACTCATAATGCCCATACCTAGTCCTAAACGTAGTCTGCTAAATGTCCTCTTTGATGTGTACTTGATGGTATCTAGTTCTCAAGTCAATCTTTGAGAACACTGTTGCTCCCTTCAGCTAATCAAACAAGTCATCAATCCTCGACAAAGGGTACATGTTCTTGATAGTCACTTTGTTCAACTACTTGTAATCAATGCATAGTCTGAGAGTACCATCTTTCTTCCTCACAAACAAGACCGGTGTGTCCCAAGGTAATACACTTGGCCTAATGTATCCCTTGTCCAACATTTCCTTTAGCTGCAATTTTAACTCAACCAACTTAGGTGTGCTCATCCTGTAAGGTGATTTCGATGTTGAAGCTGCCTCTAGAACTAACTCAATAGAAAATTCTACCTCCCCATGAGGTGGAAACTTTGTAATGTCCTCAGGAAATAAATCCCTGAATTGTTGTAAAACCGGTTACTTATTCAACACATCTGCATCCTCAACCTCCTTACCCTTATCACTAGAAATATGTACTGCAAATATCTTTCACCCTTTCCTGTGGCTACGCTTTGCTTGCGTAGTTGTCACAATCCTAACTAATGTGGAATTATTCTTATCCTACAAGACTCTTGGTTCTCCATTGTCATCGACACATTCAATGCCTTTGTCATAGCAGCGGACCTTGGTTCTATGTAGATATAACCAATCCATGCCCAATAACATATTGTATGAACCCAGTGGTAATACATTTAAATGTGTTGTTGTAGGCGTACCATTTAAGTCAAATGCGAAAGCTCTTACTCAATGATGAACTCGCTTCTTTGTACCTATAGCCAACTTCACTAACCAAGACTCTACATGAAATTCCTTACTCAAACAACACTTATCCACCAAGTTAGGACTAACATAGCTATAATTAGATCTAGGTTCAACCAAAATAGAAATAACATAATCATAGAGCTTACCGTCCATCTCAATGATAAGTGCATGATGCTTGGCTTGCCTATTGTCCACGGCTGCGTAGATACAAGGAATACTTTGGCCCACATCCCCAAAATTTTGTGCCTCCTATGCACTGTATATCTAAGTTTTACCACTCTGATGTTGCATAAAATCTCTCCTAAGGTGGTCTTTGCCACAAGTCCAACAATGCATAGGCTTCTTAATCTGTTCCTAAGGCCGATGACCCTGTCCTCTATCTAATGCATTGAACATCTGAGGCAGTGCAACATTCTCCTTGTTATCTATACTTTGCGGCCTTTCTTGATTTTTATCCCATTTTCATTTGTTCTTTACATCACCTCTCCAGTCTGACTTAGTCTCAGTTCTGCACTTCAATTGTTCATAACAATGTCTTAGCTTTCGAATGGCCTCCTCCAAAGATCTAGGCCCATCGAACTCAATTCTTTCTTTGAATGCAGCTGGTAATCCACTAATGAACCTATGAGTCTTAGCCTTTTCCTTAGTAAGATAAGTCACATACCTCAGTAACTCCAAGAATATGCTAGTGTACTCATTATCTGTCATGGAACCCATCTTTAGTTCATAAAATTATTTTTCCCTTTCATCAAAGTACCTTTCTGACAAGTTAAATAGCCGCTCAAACTCACTCTAAGACAAATATTCCTTATGAATACACTTGACATTCTTCACATCTTCCCACCATATGTCTGCTTTACCTTTGAGACTGAAAGTAGCTACTCTATCTTTCATGTTCTCTAAGTATTCATGCAACCTGAAGAACTTCCTCATGCCAAGCAACCATGCCTATGCATCTTGTGCTTTCTTCATTTCCCCATCAAAAGTGGGTTGCTTTGCTTTCTTAAATTCATCCGGTAAATACCCCCTATCTGTAGTATACCTAGGGGGGATAGCATGGGGTACAGAGGGAGGTACCCAAGGGAATAATGTAATAATGGGATGGGCCATAGTAATAAATAAAGTGGTTAACCCGTATCATGTAAGGGACCACAACTAGTTAGCAATAATGTAATAAGTCCATTGTATTATATAGATGGTATTGAGGGAACCACGATAATGCCCCATGGTATTGTATGTATCAGGCCTATATAGAGGCTAGAGACTCCCCATTGACAAAGGTCAAGGATTATTATATGAATAGGCATATGGCTTATGGAGTGTTCTCCTTCCTTAAGGAGTGAATGTATGTTGTTACCCTACCTTAAGGGTTTGATCAATAAAAAATCATTTCTAGATTCAGATATTGTTATTTCCTGGGTATATTTGTATTTTCATATATTTTCAGATCATATCTATAACACTATCACTCCTCCTGTGAGGATGATACTGATGACGGTCATATTGCCTATCTAAATGAGAACTAGAATTAAACCTGTGTATATCCCTTCTCCTCTCTAGAGTGTCCAACAATCTACCATCTTGGATGGTGTCATATATATCTAACCAATGTCTACTATGACACCTGTTGCCATATGCCCCACTAGTTTTTTCCTTCTTCTCATGACTAATCCATAGTGGTCCTTGTCACTGAAAATCCGACAAGCTTTGAAGTATGACTGCATTTACCTCTGCTAACTTTTCCTATGACTGCATGATTATGTCATTATCTACCTTACAACTCCTGATCTCTTCCTTTAAACTTCTCAGTGTCACTGCCAAGTCAGAGGAGTTCCCAACCCAATACTACTCGTTGTAGTCGTGGGGAGAGTCTCTATAGTCAACCATCTTACTAGCCATTTGATATTTCTTCCTGCAAAGCATTGTATGTAAGATAAACCAAATCAAAATAAACCACGTATCTTAGCATAACTTGGGGAGGATGCCTTTTTTGCAAGATTACCAAATCAGTGTGATACATGTATATCATAATCATAACAACATATAGACATATGCAAGTGAATGTATCAACTCATAAACATTACTGTACTAGGGTCTAGTCATCAATCCAAGGCCATATAAACAATGTATGATATGACCTCATGCATGAAAACAATTGTTATTCCATTGTACACATTTCCACATGCTACTAAAAGTATGCATAAGCACTGCCAAACTAACTACAAATATTCATAACTGCATGTAGTCAAACATACTCGAACAATTCTTGTAATCAACCTATAAGACTAATGCATGTAATCAGAATATTCAAAATGTAACCTAACATAAAAGGATGTAAGTAGGTACCTTGTTGTGGTAAAACACAACACCCACCCACCCCCCCCCCCAAATTTTTTTTTTTTATGTACTCAAATAATGGGGACCCTTTTTATAAATTTTTGGCGAAGAATATTGTTTCATTTTCATTTAAGATTGTCTTACAATTTTATCAATTTTTTTATTTTCATTGGATTTATGTTTTGAATGTTTCATTGAACCTGACTTTTCACAAGCTTTCCATCGATACTTGTTTCGAATCATTTGGTCAACTAGTTTGTAAATGACACTCCTTTGAAGTTTGATTGTTTTTTTGTCTGGACTAAAAATGTAAATAACTGTATAATATTTCAATTTTTGTAATTGATTAAGTTTAACGGACATTTGTTGTAAATATTGAACTTTAATTAACTTTTACTAAATTTTATTTTTCTCACTAACAGTCCTACAAAATTAGCTAGCTAAATCACACAACCAATGAAAATGCATTTCGAGATCTTGGTATTTTACTACAATTTTTAATGTTAAACAAATTACCAAACTCAGAATCTCAAAATTTCAAAGTGGCTATAGTTCAACTTGGAGGATTGATAATCCATGTTGGCTCCACTCAATTTCATTAGTTTAATAGCCCTTGAGACCAAGATCATAAAAAAATTATTAAAAAATCTTATCCCAAAAAGCATATCGTAAAAAACAAATTTTCTCGTAAAAAAAGAATTTCTCGCAAAAAAATGTTCTCACACAAACTTCTCGTAAAATATTATTGCATTAATTTCAAAAGACTTAACATTTCGAAACATAGAAGTGCAATAAGCTGATGTGAGAATTACGAAGTCTTTCGTTTTGTTTGGAATTTGTTTTAAAATAATCAAAAAATTTCATGCAATGCGATATTGCGATATCACATATCACATATCGCAATTTTATTAAGCTCCTCAATTTAAACATTTTAGGATTTGCGATTGGAAACTGCGATTGGGTAAAAGGTTTTAATATAAAAATTTTAATGATCACCTTATGACTCCCATAGCTCCACCTCACCTCATCCTACCTCACGCTCACCTCATCCTCCACTCACTTCACCCTCCACTCACTTCCCTCCTCCATCATTCCTCTTCACATGGATGGAATTAATGGATTTTGGATTGATTTCAATGGTTTGTTTAAATGAATAATGGTTGATTTCAATGGTTTGTTTAATGGATTTTGGATTGATTTTAATGGTTTGTATATACATTGTTTAATTTTATATTATATTTATATTATAATAATTATTATATATTTTAATATAATTTAATTATAATATTAATATAATATTATTACACTACTTTAATATTTTTGTAAATAATTAATTTAAATTATAATCACAATTAATTAGTATTAATTAAAAATAATTATATATATTAGTTAATTAATAATTAAGTCGGAATTAATTAGTAATTAATTGAAATCTAACTTAGGATTAGAATTTAATTAACAAATTATGATTTTTTGGCTTACGCAATAGAATTTCGAGAATTTTGCCACATTTGACTCATCAACTTTGGAGACTCGTAGATTAAGTTTTACTTGGCCAAATGAGACCTAGGATGGCTCATTGGAAAACTAAAACCATGGAGAACATTTATGAGGAGGTTTCACTAACAGATTTGATCATTTATTGGGTCTAAAAATAGGTAGAAGATAAAGTTCCTAATTTTAAAAAACAAAATCAATTTTCTGAGTTTTATTCTCTGCATTTTCATTTGCCCAAACCTCTTCTGAATGCAGATCCATTTGTCAATGACATCCCTGGCCAATTAAAATAATTATAGGCAATGATAGAAAGCTAAAATTTCATTTTCAATTATTTATTTAATTGAAATCAATTAGATTTGTTTTAATTCCAAATTTTATGTTTTAATTTTCTTTTGATTTGTTTTTACAGAAAAACAATTGAAAAGATGAGGAGAACAAGATCTCAATCAATGAGAATGCTCCAGCAATTGAATAATGGAATTTTGAGCAAATGAAAATTGATTGAGCAAATCTCTTCTTCAACTTTCTTTTTAATAATTCCCTTGCAAATATTATAAATAGCAGATTGAAAAATGTAATAAGGGCTTCTCTCCTCTGCAATTCTAGAATTTTAAAATCACTTTTGTAATAGGGATTTAGAGTTGTAGGTGGGAGGATTAAAAATCTCATATCTGGAGATTATTGAGGTTTTTCTTTTACATTCTGAGTTATGTATAATAAACAGAGTTTGCACTATTGTAGCTCTACTTTTGAAAGCAAAAGCTCAGGCACTGTAAACACTATTGGAGACCGGAGCTAGAGAATGGATTCAATAAATTGGTATTTTTAATACTATTATTTTAAATGTTGGTTTCATTTTATGATGATAGGAATGTGTCAATTTACTTTCATATTTGTGCACTTTTGTCGATATGGGTGATTTGTCTCTATTTTATGTTATTATTTATCTATGCTCTTATGGGTTGAATTTTGATTTCTGAGTAACTATTTACTCAGAAATCTATCTTTTAATACTGGTTTAATAAATAGTGATATGTTGTGAACTTTTTCGACATATTATTATTTAATTATTCAAGTTATTGATTAAATGATCAATATCATTTTGCGAACTTCTTCCTGAGTGTTGTTGATTGATTATTTCAGTTAAGAGGTCTCAATAGGATGTGTTTTGGTATTCATAATGTCAAGTAATTGAACTACTTCATTAACTTGATATTCATTATAAACCAGACATATTTAAGTCCCAATTATTCAAAATTATCTTGCTCTTAATTGGGTTAGATTTATATCTGCCTAATTGAGATAGGATTAAGATAGTTCCTTTTGCTTGCATCTTAGAATAAGTTTTCTTTAGATTAATTTCTACATTCTTTTAAGTCCTCTTCCTAAAGAGGCAAACTTTAGTAGTGGCTTGACTGAGCCCCAAATCAGCTTAAGGATCACTTTCTTCCCCAATCATAAAGAGGGTTGATCTAATGTTTCTTCTCCATTGGTGAATAAAATTCATATTTTAAATCCATTGGTGATTGAGAGAAGGTAACTGGACCTAGTTGAACCAGTCAGAACCACCATTCCGAATGGAAAAGGAGTTGCTTTAAGGTCCGGACCAGGTGGTCATCCCCTATGTTGTTGCACTGAATTTAGAGGGTTCAATAGTACCAAGAAATCAACAGGTAAGAAACATGTAATCCATACACAGTTAGTCACATACTCATTTCAAATACATTTCATGAAATCAATAACAAATTCTCCATGATAACCATACTACAACCCTAATCCAACATTAAGCAAATGCAACAAGTATATAAGTGTAAGAGACACACATGCAACTTACATGCATGCATGACCAACAAATAGCCCATCTAGTCTAAGGGGTAAACCATGCTCTGATACCACTCTGTAACAACCTCCTCCAACATCTACCCAAGTAACTGACTAGCTAGGATAAACATCTGATGAGAGGCCACTATGATATGATTTTACCTCCTAATTCACTTTAAGGAAGTGGAACCTATGGAAACACACGATATAGACACCCGACATCATCAATGGAACCCTCAGAAGAAAAGTCAGCCACTCAGACAACCTGTCCCTAGGTCCCACTATTGTTTTAGGTCTCTTGGGCCATATTGGCTCTCATGATATGGGAAAGGGAGTGACCATGAACCTAAAGTAGCTCTCACTGGCCTGCCTACCAGTGACTGTGGACCAAAATTGCCAATGTTGTGCTAGAGACTCTGGGATTTGAGCCACATTTTCAGGCCCAGAACCTAGGACACCACCTAGAACTGATCCATCTCTTCAATTCAGTAAAGTGTCATGGAAATGAAAGTACTAAATAAAATACTTGTTTAAGACCTTAACTGGATCCCTACTAGCCATGATAGGCATTTCGTCAAACATATCATCGACATGTAATCTACAGGTGTAAACAATAGAATTAAGTGTAGAGATCTCATACTTATCTGAGAATTGATATGAACCATTGTTCCCTCATGACATTTTCTGCATTATCATCTATTAGGTCATAGGCACATTATCCATTTAGATGCAAGTAAAAACATGTTGAGATCCGTACATATATGTTGTCATAAAATGTGCATATAACCAGCATAATAGGAACAAAAATACAATAAAAATGTCAGCCATAAAATCCATAAATACATCAGTACCCTTACACATGAAAATCAAGGGAATGGATTTCTCATTAATGAATGCAATGAACCAACCAGAGATGGAATTACCATGTTCCACCTAACCATAGAATGGATGACCCAAATATCTCTTCATCCAATCACCCCCGTGCCATATTCCAAGCATGAATGTGGGATCTCATAGAATAAATCAATCAAAACTCATATAGGGCTCCTAGAGGCCATCCACCTCAACCCATCAAAGAGTGATTCCACCTCACAATTAGACATCACCAAAACCATCACTGGATCAATCTCCATCCTAGACATCCAGGGCTCTAGAGAATGTTTTCCAACCAAGGTTCTAGGACTAGTAACTCAATCCACAACTATCGTTGGGCTTTAGAGTGTTTTTCCAGCCAAGGCTCCAAGACTATTAACTCAACCCACCAACGGCTCCAGAGTGTTTGTCCAACCAAGGCTCCAAGAATAGTAACTCAACCCAAGTTATTACATGGCTCTAGAGTGTTTTTCCAACCAAGGTTCTAGGAACTAATAACTCAACCCAAGCTGAGGAAACATGAGAACCAACAAAAACAAAACAATGACAATAAACCCACAATCACCATAATTATACAAGAAATTGCAAGGCTAGGAAATCTGTTGTCAATCCAAGAAATCCGCCATGCCAATGATAGATCACGACCAAAATCCCACATGCATATGCCATGCATGTCCAAACTAGTGAAGAAATCATACATGCAACTTGGTACCTACAAGAAAATCTGATGTACTTGTTGATGTTGATGCCTTCTTGTGCTTTCCTGCTCTTCCTTTTCCTTATTTCTCCAAGAATCCAAGTATGTCACACCCTCCAAGAGTGCTCCAAGAAAACTCTAAGTGTCCAAGAGTATGAGAGAGAGAGAATAATGAGAGAGAGCTCCAACAATGAACTGAAAAAAGGTTACCAACTAATCCTCAGAATCCTTTTTATAAATGAGGCCTCTATTTTCTTCATTTTCCATTATTTTCCTTAATTTTCCTCCTCACATGTAACCTATGACCTTTCACCTCATTTTTCTCCTAATTTCCATTATTTTTCTCCTAATTTCCATTAATTTCCTTATCCATAAACAAACAAATGAACACCCCTAAGATTTTTTGGCCAACATTCAACTTGGAATAAGTGTCCCAGTCATTCGTGGTTATTGTTTTTAACATTTATTACTTGGAATTTTCACCAAGGTTGATATAGAAGCAAGATATAATGGTGAAATCTTTGGATGGCTTGAACGGATGCCAAAGTCAACTTTTCCACATGAGTATACTGGATCTTAGTATTGTTGAGGTCGTGGGGGCTTCACTGGGGGAGAAATACCATACCACGTGGGTTCATATTGGGGGATTTATATTGATGAAAAAATGGCATTGCTGGATATATAGGGGGTAAAGGGTTTTTATATTGGCAGGTATAAAAAATGGAGCTAAAAATTAATGATAAAATATAAAGGGGTATAAAAAATGTTAATGAAAAAATGGATACCTACAATATCTAGTGGAAGTAGGGGTTTTTTAAATTGGGAAGGTATATTGGGTTAGTATTAGTAGGGGGTTAAATAATGTGATTTTTAGGGGTATTTTCCAATATATAGTCAAATTAAGGGAATTATTTAATATGCCACAAATGCACATGATAGGTCAAATGTTCATTAAGTGAATCCCTGGTGGTTGAGGTCTAACTTAGATAATAAATGGGATGTTTAGTCTGCACATCATCTTCTTGGACCAACACCATAGTTATAGTAGACATGGTGTTAGTAAGGTACAGGAAATAATCACGCTAATAGTTGGGGGGATATAAGAGAGATTCCCAAACTAGTACATCTTCCAAGGCATCCAAAACTTCCTCTGTAGCGTCATCCCAATGAAATGGAATCTATTTTTTCATTAAGCGAGTAAATTCTTTGGTCAATTCAATGTAGTTAGGGATGAACCTCCTCAGGGAGTTTACTTTCCCTTGGAGTCTTTGTAACTGAACAAGAGTGGAGGATGCAGGAAAATCGATGATTGCCTAAACTTTTAAAGTATCAATATGAATTCTTTATTTCAAAATGACAAAATCAAGGAGCTGACTAGAACCGACACAGAACATACATTTTTGTAGGTTAAGTCGATTGTTATAATGTCTACAATGGAGGAAAATGGACCATAAATACATGGGGTGATTAGCTCGACACTTGGTGTGATTAGGGTGATCGTATAAATAAGGTTTCACAAAGTGCTTGATACCATGGAAATAGTAGTCCATCGCACTTTGAAACATGGCCCGTGCATTATGTAAATCAAAAGGAAATTTTCTATAAGCAAAAGTACCCCAAGGACAAATAAATGTAGTTTTACGTTGGTCACTTGAGAGAATGTTGATTTGATTATAGCCTGAGAATCCATCCCTAAATGAATAAATCTCATAGCCAATGTAGTCATCAACATTTTGGTAAATAGATGAGGTCGAGTAGTTGTCCTTTAGACAAGATCGATTTACATCTAGATAATCGACACATACTCGGATCATGCCCTGTTTCTTCATGAGATGGGCAATATTTGATACCCAATCAATTAAAAGAATGGGGTATATGAAACAATCCCAAAGAAGCTTTTCAATTTTATCTTTTATCCCAACAACCTTCTTGGGATGGACAAGAAAGAGGTATTGTCAGAAGGGTTTGGCATCATGATACATATTCATTTCGTGCACTGCGATGTTTGGGTCGATACCTAGAATTTACTCATATGTCTAGGAAAAGACATATCTAAACTTATGAAAAAGGGCTTGATAAATCTTGATTTCAAATGAAGTACAAAATTCTCTGATGTATAATTTTTTTACTATTCTTGGTTTAATTGAAATATCGATAGGAATGGTATTTTTTTTTATATTTGAAAGGTTCTTTTCAGAGTCGATCTCATGAATGGAAACAAAATTAATAAAGGGTTTGATAAAATTAGGTAGGTATACACCACTAATATTATCTTCAATGGTATATTGGAAGGAGGAATGATGATGATGTTCATCCCATGGCACAATGTCTGACATCATGATTCCATGATGCTTTTCTCGATAGAGAATGCATGCGAGAAAGGATCAGAGGGTGTGCCATAATCTAATGACTGATCTACCCAATTGGTCAAAGAAAAATTATGGTCCACACAATCTGAGAACATGGCTTCGTAATCTTGTTCAATGGGGCTAAGTGGCATTTGGTCACCAAACTTTTTATTCTAGTTTCATCAGGGAAAATCCATGGATCAGGCAGGATCGTAAATGATGATATCATGTTGATATAAGCAACCGAAGTGGAAGACTTGGGAAGGGGAGGGGGAGGGAGCGAAAAAGTTCCCATATGTGATGAATCCTTCAATAAACCAACTCCAAAATGCTAATAGGATGTAGGGCTTCCCCTACAAGGCGGACAATTCCAGTAACATTGGAGTCAGAGGCGAAAAAGGTGAGTTGATCTATGGCCACGATCTTGCCTTTACGAGGAAAGGTGATCATTCAAAATTAAGTTAAAATGATGGAATCCATAGCATAAACCCATGTATGTCCTAGTAGAATATTATAATCCAAAGGTCCATCAATAACTTCTACTTCAACAGAGAAGGATTTGCCTCCTAATTCCACTTGGAGGGAATTCAAAATCCCACAAGGTTTATATGTCCTTCCATTAAAGGCTTTTAATGTGATGGTTGATTGACTTATTTGGGGTGAACCAATCACCTTCTAGTAGGACAAAGACATGATGCAGGTTGAGGCTCCCTCGTCCACAATAGAACAATGAATGTTCTTACCATGAACAATAGCCTGAATCATAAAAGATAACTAAGCCAGAAGTTGAGGGGTATAGTTTTCATGAGAGAGAACCACTAAGTTGGAATCTAATGGATCCACACATCCGATAGCTGATAATAAGGCCTTCTTTTGGGTCGGGTGGTTTTGCGACACCTCAAGAGTCGAAATAGGCGAAGGGGACTGAGCCAAGTCTTCAACTTTGTTGTAATTTTGAGTGGCTCTTGAATGATGGTTGAAAGAAAACTTATGGATAACACCCTTTGGAGGCTCGATAGTCAATTTCGTAGGAACCAGAGGTGGAACAGGATCAGATGGATATGGTTCCGAACTGGCAGGTTGATCAGTAGCTTAATTGTTCAGTGGATTCACATTACCATAGTCCTTATTCCGAGTGGCCATGAAGGCATCGGATTTCAACTTTGAGGAGGAAAGAATCAAAACTTTGTTAGAGGAAGAGGAATCCCGGGAAACCATATGAGTCTCTTGATTGGGAAATGGGTTGGTTAGCACAACAAGAGAAGTGGATGATTTAAGGAGTTGATTCACTTCAGCGCAGTGCGTGTTGGGTTGTGTTATATTCTTTCCACGACTAGCCCATGTAGTTAACCAGGGGGTTAGAAGGGGGGTGGAGTCTCCCCTTCGTTGCGCTAATTGCGTAACTAGGAGAGTCACAGAGGGTTTGAAGGCTACAAGTAACCCCACTCTATGGGGTCTGAGGCAACACCTCATAGAATTTTGGTTTTGGACCTTATATTAGGTTGGGCAGACCTACCTATGGTTTTGTGCATGTTTTTCACACATGGTTTTTGGTCCATGGTTTTCGACGTGATGGTTTTCGGTCCATGGTATTGGATGCTTCGACATGTATAAATATGTATTGTAAGATTGAAAGGAACATAATGAAAAATCAAGCTGGTAGTCCCAGTTTTGGGATCCAGGGGAAAATCTCTATGTATATGTGTTTTATATGTTATTCTCTCGCATTGTTTATTTTCTGTGTTTTAGAATTTGTATGCAGTTAATTTCTGTATGGGGTTAAAACCTACATTTGGTTTCAGAGTTGTTTTGGCTTCAAGGGGACGCCTTTGCTGCTGAGGGGTTTCGCTCGGATCTGTGGTAGATCCTGTTTAGTGGGAGATTTGTGGGATTGATTTTAGTGGTGAAAGAAGATGGCGAGCAGTGGAAAGATAGAGGTCGAGAAATTTAATGGTCAGAGTTTTGAGTTATGGAAACTCAAGATGGAGGATCTATTGGTGGATAAAGGTCAGTGTATCATGGTAGATCCAGGTACTAAACCAACGGGAGTGTCCGATGAATAATGGAAGAAGTTTGATCGGAAGGCAAAGAGCACAATACGGTTGTGTGTCTTAGATTCATTAATGTTGAGTGTATCAGGGGAAGCTACGACTAAGGCTTTGTGGAACAAGTTAGGGACTTTATACCAATCTAAGTCTTTGGTGAATAAACTATTCCTACAGAAAAAGTTGTATAACCTGAGGATGAAAGATGGAGACTCGGTGATAGAGCATCTGAATTCATTTAATACTGTGGTAAGTCAGTTATCATCTATTGATATTAAAATTTTAGATGAAGATAAGTGCGTCAGTTTGTTGTGTTCTCTACCAGATTCATGGGATAGTCTGGTTATTGCAATAGGTAGCAATGCAACTGCCTTGCAATTTGATGAAATAGTCTTATCCTTGTTGATGAAGGAAATGAGACCGAAAAATATGGAGAGCCAGAATGGTGATGCCTTGTTTGTACGAGGACAATCCCAGAACAGAAACAAAAATAAGTCATCGAGTGGGAGGTCTAAATCTGGAGGGAGATCTAAATCTCTAGGAAAACCTATAAAGGTGGTGTGCTGGAAATGCGGAAAGGAAGGGCACTAGAAAAGGGACTGTAAATCTAAAGCTGCTGATAAGGAAAGAGATCTGATGATTCTCCTTCTGTAGAGGCAAAAACCACCTCAAATGAAGGTGGGGATGTGTACTTGGCTTCTTGAAGTACACATGTAGATCACGAGGCATGGTTGATTGACTCAGGTGCATCCTTTCACTTCACTCCCCATAGAGAGTGGTTATACAAGTATGAGAAATATGATGGTGGTGATGTCTTCTTGGGGGATGATAGGAAGGCTAGAATCATTGGTCACATAAATGTAAAGCTGAAATTGCAAGGTGGCAGGGTTAGAACACTTTCAAGTGTTCTGCATATTCCTGCATTAGCCAGAAATCTAATTTTTGTAAGCAAGCTAGATGATGCAGGTGTAAAAATAATGTTCGAGAATGATACCTACAAGATGGTTCAGAGGGCACTGGTATTGATGCGGGGAGTTCGAACTAGAACTTTGTACAAGCTGCATGGTAGCATTGTTGTTGATGGGTGCAATAGTTCTGTGGTTCCTGAAAGTTGAGCAAAAAATCTAGTGGTATCTGGAGAGAAGACCATGTTGTGGCATCAAAGGCTTGGACATATTGGAGAGAATGGCCTTTGAATACTTCATGGTAAAGGTATGGTAGAAGTTATGAGTAATAGCTCTTTGGATTTTGATTTCTGTGAAAATTGTGTATATGGCAAGCAGAATCAGGTGATTTTCCCCTCTGGTGGTAAGAGGGAAAAATAGATATTAGAGCTTGTGCATAGTGATGTGTTTGGACCTTTGAAGGATCCATTGCTGAGTAAGCCTATGTACTATGTATCCTTTATAGATGACTTCTCAAGGAATACATGGATATATTTCCTTAAGAAGAAATTTGAAGTCTTTGACAAGTTTAAATAATTTAAGGCTCAGGTGGAAAACCAGACAAAGAAGAATGTAAAGGTGCTAAGAACAGATAATGGTGGAGAGTTTTGCAGTAAAGAATTTGAAGAATTATGTAAGAAGTGTGGTATAGCATGGAAGAAGACTGCTCCATACACACCTTAGCAAAATGGAGTTGTAGAAAGAATGAACAAGACATTGATGGAAAGGGCAAGAATCATGCTTAGTGGTGTCGGGTTAGGACAAGAATTCTGGGCAGAGGCAGTGGAGACAACATGTTACTTGGTCAACAGAACACCTTCATCAACGTTGGAGGATAAGACTCCGCAAGAGGTATGGACTAGTAAGAAACCCTCTCTTTCACATCTGAGGGTATTTGGATGTGATGTATATGTACATGTTCCAAAGGAGAAAAGAACCAAGTTGGATAGTAAATCTGAAAAGTGCACCTTTATTGGGTATAAGGATGGTTTAAAGGGTTATAAGCTTTGGAACCCAGTAACAAGTAAGGTTGTGTATAGCCAAGATGTGGTGTTCATAGAGGTAAAATATGCTATTAAACATGAAGTCCAAGCAAAGGAACCTGAGAAGATAGAGTTTGAGCTAAAGGAGGAAGAATCAAACTCTACAATAGAGGAGGAATCAAAAGATGAAGAGCCACAAACTCTAGGTGTGAGAAGATCAGTTCGAGAAAGAAGGCAACCAGAAAGGTATAGTCCATTTGCTTTCTGTTCAATTTTTTCTTTATCTATTATTGATGATGATCCCAAAATGGTGAAGAAAGTAGTAGATTCAGAAGATGGAAAACTCTAGAAAGAGGCCAAGGTTGATGCAATGGCATCTTTACACAAAAATGAGGCTTGGGATCTAGTGGAGCTGTTAGCTGGAAGGAAAGCCATTGGTAGCAAATTGGTGTTCAAGAAGAAGACAAATGCAGAAAGAAAGGTGGAGAAATACAAAGCTCAGTTAGTAGCAAAAGGTTATTCCCAGGTGTAGGGAATTGATTTTGGTGATATTTTTTCTCTTGTTGCCAAGGTAATTTCTATTAGATTACTTTTATCTATTGTTGTTGCCTTTGATTTTGAGGTATAAAAAATGGATGTGAAGACAACATTTCTTCACGGGGTTATGGAAGAGGAGATCTACATGAAGAAACCTGAAGGATTTGTGGTAAAGGGTAAGAAAGAACTAGTATGCAAGTTAAAGAAGTCTCTGTATGGGTTAAATTAGTCACCGAGGATGCAGTATCAGAAATTTGATACATCTATACGGGGACATGGCTTCACTAGAAGAAAAGCAGATCACTATGTGTATTTTAAATTAATTGGTGACCATGTTATTTATCTAGTCGTGTATGTGGATGATATGTTGTTGGTTGGAAATGACAAAGAAATTATCCAGGATTTGAATACCCATTTGTCCTCCAAATTCGGCATGAAAGATCTTGGTGCTGCAAGCTATATTTTGGGCATGGAAATTAAAAGAGATCGGACAAATAGGAAGCACTGGTTAAATCAGAGGAAGTATGTCGAGACAATATTGCAGAGGTTTAATATGCAGGATAGTAAACCGGTGAAGGTTCATATTCTTGTAGGTGTAAATTAATCTTCTGAACAATGTCCCAAGACACAAGAAGAGGAAGAGGACATGCCCCGTGTTCTATATGCAAGTGTATTCGGTATCCTGATGTATGAGATGGTCTGTACTAGACCAGACATTGAACATGCAGTGGGAGTATTGTGCAGGTATATGTCAAATCCAGGGAAGGAGCATTGGATTGTAGTGAAGCGGGTTTTCAAGTATTTGCGTGGCACCAGCGATTATGTTTTGTGCTACCAAGGAAGACCAGGATTAGACAGAGTGTTTGATATTCATGGCTTTGTTGTGCAGACTGGGCTGGAGATCTGGATCAAAGAAGATCTACAAGTAGGTATGTGTTTAACCTATTTGGAGGTGCAATCAGTTGGATCAGTAAGAAACAATCTGTAGTGGCACTATCAACTACAGAGGCAGAACACATGGCAACGACTCATGCAAGCAAGGAAGCAGTTTGGTTGCAGAGATTGTGTTCAAGTATGGGGTTAGTACAAGGAGCTATAAGGATAGACTGTGACAGCCAAAGTGCAATTTTCTTGGCAAAGATCCCTACATATAATTCAAAGACAAAGCACATTGATGTTCAGTATCACTTTGTGAAGGATATGATAGAAGACAAAAAGGTGTTGCTAGTAAAGGTGGACAGTTTGAAGAATACTACATATGCATCTTTGAGGAGGAAAGAATCAAAACTTTGTTAGAGGAAGAGACATCCCGAGAAACCATATGAGTCTCCTGATTGGGAAATGGGTAAGTTAGCACAACAGGAGAAGTGGATGATTTAAGGAACTAATTCACTTCAGTGCGGTGCGAAAATTCATGTGTAAAGTGATCCTCGTTACAAATCAAGCATGGGTATCGAGGTTTTCATTTCTCATCGGAAGACAAATTTATTTGTTTATCCTGTGGTGAGGAATATTTCTTTTTCTTACCTTTACCATTCTTCTTTCTTCCAAGTTGTTGTTGAGACTTTCCTTTATCAGATGAGATGGCATTTATCTTAGAAGAAGAAGTCGCAGGAGGATGAGATGGAGGGTTTTGTGTGGGAGTGGTAAGAGAAATACCATATGATTTAATCACCGACTCTGAACTGGTAGAACCTATAATGCCATTGGCAGAATGAGATTCTTTACCAGGCGGAGGAGGAACAGTATTCGAAGGTCTCAGAGCATTTGGTATCTTATCATAAAGTGTGCCTAATTGGGTATAAACCAAATCTAAATACTAAGTAGGAGAAATAACTTGCTCTTTGGTCTGACTCCACCTTTGACCTGATATTATGGGAGATAACAAATACTTGACAAACCATTCCGCTAACAACTTATCGATAACATGTCTTGACTAACTAGCAATGGTATCTCCACTCATGAATGCGATCCAAAATACAAGTAGAGTCTGATTGTTTGAAGTTAGTCAATAGTTCCATTCCATTTTTTTATCTAATGGGCAACAATAAATGCATGAGGAAGGTAGTGGCTAAAGTATTGAAGATGTGAAATGACACTCTAGGTAATTCAGTATACCATTTAGTTGTAATACTCGTAAGCTTTCATTGGAAAAGACGAAGTCGAATGGAATCATCATTAAGTGAATTGGATGAACACTATAGATGATATTTCACAACATGCATCGACAGTCCTTCTCCAAGATTCCCATTGAACTTAGGGATATCATAAGGAAACTTAGTGGGAATAATCAGCCACCATGGCTAATGAGTGATGGGATCATTAGTAAGCTGAGTTAAATCCAACAATTTAAGAGTAGCCACCAAAAGGAAATTGTCGATTAAAGTTTAGAGGCGGATGACCTAGATATGAAGGGATAATCTGGCAAATAGGTACTTGCATTCATGGATAAGAAGGGTTTTGATAATAATGAATATGGTTACCAAGATATGGAGGGTCCTAATAACCAACATACAAGTGGGTTTGTTTCCCAATCCCAGGATGGTGATAAAGTTACTGGAATGGTTGGGTTTGGATTTGCTAGCCTTGAAAAGGGACACGATGTGATCCATATTGTTGCCTGATAAGGGTTTGCATTGACCCTTGGTACGGGTTCGATTGAGACTACACCAAATTTTGAATAATTTGATGATCCAGGTGGATATTATTGGCCACCCACCAATTCCACTTGGACCCCCACCATTGTTTCTTTCAGTTTTTTAGTTTCCTTAATTGTAGCACAGTTTACTATTTTTAGCAGTTTTTCGGGTCCTGAATGCGGGAGCCATTTTGAGGCCCTAAACGATGTTTTTTGGGAAAACTAGGAAAAGCTTAGGTCCATGGATTAATGTTGCTCATCCCAAAGTTGTAGTCCTCGGATAGATCTTTCTAATGAGGTATCGTGCGCGTCAAATGGAGATCATATGCCAAAGTTACGACCCCAGGAAGTTGATGTGCAACTTTATCCAAATGGGGCCCATAGTTTGGGACTTCATCTCCTACGGTTAGGTTTTTGGATGTTTAGGGTTTTCCATTGTTTCTCAACAATAAATAGGCCTTCGAGGCTCATTGTAAGACAATTCAGAGGCATCTCTCCTCAAAGATAAGCTACCATCGCCTGATCTAGTTTATTTCGATTTTTGTTTGTAAGCATATTTTAGTATTTTACATTAATGAAATGAAGTATTATTTCTGTTGCATCTCTGTATTTATGGTTATCTCTATAATTTGTTGCATTCTTGTTTAAATCTGGATCATTTGACCTACTGAAACTTGAGGAGTATCTTGTGAAAGCAATTGAGATGGTGAGGAACCTTGTATAGGTTGATGAATCAGGACCTTGGGAGAACCAAACACTGTTGGAATGGGCTGTAAAGGTTGGCTCACAAGTATTTGAGCTTGTTGAGGTGTTGACAGATAGGTAGGAATTTATGATGAAGATGCTACAATTTGAGGATTCAACAATTGATCCCAATATGAACTAGGTTGTACATGTAAAGTAGGTTGCCAAACACTGGAAGCCATTCCAGGATAAGGAGGATTATAACTAGGCATATTACCATATTGTGGTATACCAACAATAGTTTTCCCCTTGCCATGGGAGGAAAGGATGATGGAGGCAACTGTGATCCAGATCGAGCATACCCAACATAAGGAGGGTTGGGTTGTTGAGAGTAGCGTTTCCCACTGATGTAAGGGCCAACTTGCTGCTCTATTGTAGGTGTAGATGGAGGAAGAGGACCATATTGTGTGGAATGCATAAGAGAAGTACTAGTCATTATTCCTGAATTAGATGTCATGGGAGAGGTCCAAGGATTAGAATCCACACCAGAAAAGGTACCAGATAATGACTGATAACTAGGTGGGATGGATGGGCCACCATATAAATGAGCTTCTAGTGATGTTATAAACATAGATGAGGATGTGATGCTTGATGTCTCAACCATAGTGGTAGACACAGACTAGGAGTTTGAATGAGTTCCAGTCATGGTTAGAGATCCCAATGAAGATTGTTGTGATAGATTTGCAAGTAGGCCCAAAGAATTATGTAAAGGATATTATGTCTGAAGTTGAAGAGACAGAAGAGGGATGATTTGATAAAAATAAAGTCCTCCCCAATGAACATGAGTATAAGGATGAGGCTCTTCTTAAGGGATCTCTTCAATACTCAGAAGTTCGTATGGAAGAGGTTCATCGCGAGGCCCAAGATATATTGGTTCTAACTGAGACAAAGGAAGAGAGGAGAAAGGTCCCAAATTCTTAGGTAAACATGGTTGATGCTCCTCAAGTTCAATAACCTTAGGAAATGAAGTTTATGACTCAGGGAGATCATATTTAATGACCTCAGGTAACAAAGTTTCAGGGAATTTTGTTTCAATTGTGTTAGTGTTACCAATAGGAACAAATGTAATATCAGGTTTGAAACTCAAAGGGATAGATGAGTCTAGGTGATCAATATCGAGAGGAGGGCCAAAAGTAGTTTCCGATGTTCCTGATTTAGTATTTTTCATTTTCCTGTGTCTATAACGACAGTTAGGAGTAGCCTATGTAGGAAGAGGAGCCTTATTTTTCATTCTACACAAACAACAGGGAGGGGGATTTTTTTCTTCCACATTGGGAAACAAATTTTATTAACATAAAAAGAAGAGGGTAATCTAGGCATAAATAATTACCAAGCAACCGTGAACTGCAATATACACCTTGGAAAATCAAGGACTTAATGTATGACAACCAATGTCCCTGAATGTTGTGTTTGGTGTATCACGATATACAAGGCGACAAAATCGGTTACCTATGGATGGATAACAACCTATTGGGAACTCCCAAAATATACACTATGGTACATGGGAGTGTAGTTCATCGTATTGTTGTCCAATGTGTAACCATTCAAAGAGAGCATTTACATATAATTTACATGCATGGAGTGCCACCAATATACCTGAATATACATGGAGTATGGTCCTATACACTCACTTACATGGAACGAGATTTCACCCTTAGGATGCAACGTTGGAAAACAATGAAAACACCTACATTTAACGACGTTAAAACATGTCTCTAGCCTAGACCACTAAATGTTTGTGTTAATGTTACAAATTCTCCTTAGGTTGATTCAATAAATTTTATTTTTTATCTTTGATTATGTTTCAGTTTTAGGGCCCACCATGAATGTCACCTGAATATCCTAAAACGCAAATCTAGCATGAGAAAACATATATCCTTTCTCTTTCAAAGAAAACTTAGCTAAGGAAGGGAAAAAATAATCAATATGTAACACAAAATATGCAGCAAACAAGATGCAAGATGCAATTTCCTTTCCATTGAAACTATTCCTATGCTAATGCGCATGCAAAACTCTAAATGCTGATGAAATTTTTTTCTTTCCACCACACTTAATTTTCAAAATGAAGAAAGCTAAAATGAAAATGTTCAATTACTGATTCAATTACACTTTTTAGAATGAGGATTAGAACAACAATTCATCCAAGTGAACAACAACCAAACAAAAACAATTTGCAAGTAACCAAGTGATAAGAATAAAGAAAAATCAAAACTAATTCTTACCAAAGGAAAAAAACACAAATACAAAATGAATGGAGGCTTTAGAGAGACCACAAGGCATTGAATACTTAGGGAAGTTTAGTTGGAAGTAGGATGGCCAAAGATAGGTTCAAGAAACAAGGAAACATTCATGCAAAAGTAGGGGCCAATGCTAGTGCAGAAGAGGAACTAGTGGGTTGCAACGTTGGTGCAGAGTGGGCCAAGGTGAGGTGTAACACTGTGTCAAAAGCACATGGGGTGCATTGGGCCTTGGAAAGAGGTTTTCAACACAAAAATTGCATAAAACACTCAATGAAATCACTTCCTAGTTTTGTTCTTGGTTGGATGATACAACAAAGGTATTTTAAGGAGGTAATCAAACACAATGGAAAATGAAACCACCAAGGGAATACTTTGTTCCCCAATATAGTTACTAATTTTTTATATGGGATTTAAGATTGTGGATAAAAGTATCTCACCTAGGTTGGTGGCTAACCTAAAACAACAGAGCCAGAAGGAACATAATGTTTTTCCTTAAAGTAAATAGATGACGGAGTGAGGCCTACCTAATATCCTTTGCACACTTCCCTCCTTTACCTTGGAAGCTCCAATTCCAACTCTGATTACCAAAATTAGAACCTACACAATTAGATAACACAAACCAAGAAAATATGAAATCTATGCAATATCATCTAAGTACTTCATTCAATAGATCAACATGGTATTTAAATAAGTGAAATAACAACATCACATTGTGATGCAAGAAAGTGTTCCCTCTGCAGACAGAGGCAACCCCTTTAGCCCTAGAGTGGGTCTAGTCACAGCAAAGATAGATCAAAAATTGATTTCCTTAAACATTCATCATTGGAGACCTACCTCAAACCGGTGGTCAATGAAGTTTCGTTGCACTGCTCCAGCTTCCACTTCCTTCTCCTCAATGAGTGATTAACCTGAAACAATACAAAGGAAAAACAACAAAGAACGTAACTGGGAAACAACAATGATATATTTACTCATAAAGTCAATAAGTCATGAGCCATCAAGTAAATTACATACAAGACATAGGAAAACATCATTTATTGTATTAATAATGAATCAAGAGCAAGCTTACAACTAAGTCTTGACGTCGCAAGCCTTCTTAGAGGGTCCATCCAGTATGTTTCTCAAGCATTCACTCTTCAAGGATGAATCTCCCAACATATAATGTCTCTCTCTTTCACTCATAAGCTTTAACACAAAGTTAAGGGAACTCCACAACCTTCCACAAGCTTGAACAATCCCACACTTGTCACACCCACAACAGCTATCTATCAAACTCAAAAGTACTAGTAGCACTGCCCAACTAAGAGAACTACTAACTAGTTTAAAAAGCTAGCAGATCATAGCAAAGGTGAGTTCTTTTATAGGAGCAGGAGCCTCCATGGAATGAGGGAGAAAGAGCTCATCCTCAAGGGAGGTTGCACAAGAGGCGGAACCACCATCCCAGAGGAGGAAAGGCGACCCAAACTAACCCAACAACCAACCCTAGAAACATCCAGAAGGCCAACTGTTTGAACTAATTCGCGAAATCTAGATCGTCGCAGGTCATGAACTGGGGACTAGCAACTATGTTGCAACGACACAGTGCATGACAGAGAATCGGTGCAGATTTTAAGGGTTTACTAGCAATGATGCAAAACATAGTCAAAAAGGGTCAATCTTTAGCATTAGAGAGCATTTGTTTAATCTCCTTAGATCAGTGGGAAGATCTGAATAGGTTTATTTGACACATGACACAACAAAGGGACTGAGATGAGGACAATGACAAATTACTTTGTAATAGATGCCCCCTAAAGCATGAAGCCCGAGAGAGTGGAAGGGTTGAAATTCTCTATGAAACTGTCTAAACTGGAACACCACCTTGAAGAACCTGCAAGCACAAGTACAACTGATATCTCTGATAGTGAAATACATATAGTCTAGGCATGGGCGCAACCATCCATAGGACATATAAAACTTGGTCTATGGTATGGAAGCAGCCACCGAGTTAATAAGACCATAATAATGACAAAGGTATGGTCACAGCCATCCGTGAAGACTTAGGCATGGTCACAGCCATCCATCAAGGATTCATATATGTAATCACGAACCAATCCACGCAACCTAAACATATGCAATCTCAATTCGGGGTCTTGAAACCCAACCTATCATGTGAACAGATGTGTTGGAGTCGAACATGATAGAAAGTCCCTTGATTACTAGTCAATGATGAAAATCGTTAACAACCACGAGAGAAACCATCAATAATGCCAATGGCTCTCAAGCTATTGTCCAGTACAATACACTAAATGTGAAAAATGAGTTGAAGTCAAACAGTCATGGAATCACCCAATTGGAGACCAATGAGGAAAGTCTATCGTTAGGCGCGAAGAACTTGCCATTGAGGAATGAAAATTCCAAGGTACCGAAAGGGATCTCTAGATCAATTTCTTGGATAAGGAGCCGGTGTCAATAGGAGACGATCCATTGCAAGAGGGCCATGACGTTTTCCCCATCAATGAAACGAGATAAAGAACAAGTGGTAGATGGTGAAACAGAGTATCAAAGGAGGAGGTAAGGGTGTAAACTGCAGAAGGATTATACTCTTGAACATATCGCGACACAACTTTAGAATGTGGCAGCATTTTGATACCAAGGGATAGGAGGCTCAATGGAGGCAACATGGATAAGATGGAATGAGGCAAAATGACAACCCAGACCCATGAAAGGCCAAATGATGATGTATGGATATCCCAACCCGACAAGAAGCAAAAGTGTCGATGTTCAAGAGTGACTAGCTACCGTAAATAACCAATAATGACTTCCAAATTTTTTCCCCACCATTGTTGGCAAGTACCCCAATTATTTTTTGAAAACAAGCTTGAAGGGGATAACATATGCTTGTAATATAAGTTTGACCTTCAGTTGAATCCAACCTAGTAATAGTTTAACGAGCCCTAGGGAGGAGCAGCTTGAGTCTCGTCATGGTGACGAGTCCAATGTTGTTAGGGTTTAACGATTCCAATATAGGTAAAACTTGGAGTCTTTTTCATGTTTAGAGAGTTTGAAAAGACACGGAAAAGAAAACTCTGAGGGGGTCCTTTTTCGTAAATTTATGTCCCTCAAGCCCGAAAAAGTATAAAATAATACTCGAGAGAACTGCTTGACCATTACGATCAAGGAGTACTTTTCGTAATTAGTGACCTCGATCCGAAAGAGTAGAAAAGCGATCAAAGACATGCCATTTCGTAACCAATATCGGACTTGAAACAACAAAAGTCCGACAATTTGTTTTTTTTACACGGTCATAAAAGAGCTCAAAGTAGACCGCCTCTTATCTCGTTTAGCAAGTCAAAAGGAATAACTTGGCAATATTTTCATCTTTTATGAGTCAGAAAAGAGCTTAAAGGAGACTCGTCCTGGAGGAATCAGTGGTATAAAGAGTAGCAATTGGTTCCAGCAATGGTGGAATTGCTCAAAACATGTAATGGTCAAGAGGCTGGCTAATAAAACCACTCATCGTTGTGGTTCCTCAGGAAAGGAAAAACAACCAAGTGAAAACATATGATCAACCAAAGGTATGGTGGTGATGGAATGAAACAACCAAGGCTCATCTAGCATAAATTAGCAGATAAAAATGGAAATCACAAGGTGTAAATTAGGTATGGGTTCATTTTTACACAAGCTTGAACCATGGAGAACTCTGCTTGGATTCAGTTTCATGTTTACACAAGTTTGAAATGAAAAACTATGCTTGTTATAAGTTCATGTGCCCCCAGCATAATGACTCAAATTGAGGTACATGCCCCCCAAGCTTCAATGCATTCAACGAGGTGGATGGAATGAAGGTTCGCTTTTGAGATCTTAGAAAGACTCGACTTGGATATTACGAGATCTTAATCAACGACTCGATTTGGAAGGGGAGGTGTTTCATTTTTTAATGAGGCTGACATAGTAAAAGAACTATCCTCATAACCCTTGTTTCATTTTTTAACGAGGTTGACACAAGATCAAGAACTCTCCTCGGTGATCCTTGTTTCATTTTTTAACGAGCTTGACACAAGATAAGAACTATGCTCCATACCCCTTATTTCATGTTTTAACGAGGTTGACACAAGATCAAACTATCCTCGAGACACCCAGTTTCATTTTTTAATGAGGTTGACACAGGAACAAACTATCCTTGAAACTCCTTGTTTCATTTTTTAACGAGCTTGACACAAGACAAGGAACTATGCTCCATGATCCTTGTTTCATTTTTTGTTTAACGAGGTTGGCACAAGAAAAGAACTATCCTCAGGACATATGTTCATGGGTCATACAAAAACATGACTCCCAAGAGATCTCCACTGGATGGAAGAACCACACTTTGAGAGGAATACATGTCATGTGACACCAATGACATATCAGGTTCCAATGCCCCCAGTACATGATGTACGAGACCATCTACATGATCATCAGTAGATGCGGAGATGGAATATGTAGCCACATACTTGATGTGCAACTGGGAAGGTGCTACTTGCGAGCAAGGACCAATAGGGGATGACGGCTACACAGGAGGCACCGGGGGACTAAAGAATAATAATTGATCGATGGTCCCCATTCTTCCATCATGTGGAAAACAGATCACATAGAAAAGTGAAAAGACAAGGGACCCCATGGCATAAACATAGTCACAGCCAAGGAGAAGATTGAAATCTAAAGCACCTTGGACAACCATTACATCTATATAGACGGTTTTGCCTCCCAAAGTAACAGGAAACTTTGGAAGGATCCCCAAAGGTCGGTTGATTCCTCCGTCAAACGCCAACAAATTCTGCGTGACCGGCACAAGCTGCGGGGAGCCCAAAGCTTGCCAAGTAGTGAAAGGCATGAGGCTAACCGATGCACCCTCATCCAAGATAGTGCCAAGTACTACCTTATCATAGGCATGTACAGTAATCTAGA
>APFE031480222.1:448249-468640 GCA_000404065.3 Pinus taeda | reverse complement strand
TGATCTATTTACTCAAAAATTCAAGAAGTCATGAGCTATCAAGTAAATTACATACAAAACATAGGAAAACATCATTGATTATATTAATAATGAATCAAGAACAAGCTTACAACCAAGTCTTGGCATTGCAAGCCTTCTCAGAGGGTCCAGCCAGTATGTTTCTCAAGCATTCACTCTTCAAGGATGAATCTCCCAACATATAATGTCTCTCTCTTTGACTCATAAGCTTTAATACAAATTTAAGGGCATTCCACAACCTTCCACAAGCTTGAACAATCCCACACTTGTCACACCCACAACAACTATCTATCAAACTCAAAAGCACTAGCAGCACCACCCAACCAAAAGAACTACTAGCTAGTTAAAAAAGCTAGCAGATCATAGCAAAAGTGAGTGCTTTTATAGGAGAAGGAACCTCCATGAAATGAGGGAGAAAGAGCTCATCCTCAAGGTAGGTTTCACAAGAGGCAGAACCACCATCCTAGAGGAGGAAAGGTGACCCAAACTGACCCAACAACCAGCTCTAGAAACATCTAGAAGGCCGAATGTTTGAACTAATTCACCAAATATGGATCGTCACAGGTCATCAACTAGGGACTAGCCATGACATCGCAATAACACAGTGCATGACAGAGAATCGTCACGGATTTTAAGGGTTTACTAGCGAAGATGCAAAACATAGTAAAAAAGGGTCAATCTTTAGCATTAGAGAGCATTTGTTTAATCTCCTTAGATCAGTGGGAAGATATGAACAAGTTTATTTGACACATGACACAGCAGAGGGACTGAGATGAGGACAATGAAAAATTACTGTGTAACACACATATAGGAAAACAATAAATTATTTGCAATAATATAAATGGAAGGAGGTTACAACCATAATTAGTAGTTGATATTGTAGAGGAGCTCCACTAGGTTTTTGACTTGTCCTTTCCTTGTCACAATATGCACCTCCAATCACCCTAAATGCATGTGGTGATGACCACTCACTACAACAGCATAAGGTCATAATCACTCTCCAAAATCCAACTTCCAATCACATAGAAGGTTGGGAATATATAAAGAAGTAGGGTAAGTTGGGAGTTCTTATCCAATTATCAATCTAGGGTAAGATATCCACCTTTGATGGAGGGATAGGACCAAAGGATAAGTGGTGAAATCTCCAATGTAGGGAAGGATAGGATATGAATGTTTTATCTAAGGTAAGTAGTTGAAACAACTTCTAGAAACTCCTAGAAGGGGAAGTTTCTAGAATCCCAATCATTCTCATGGATTTCTAGAACCAATGCAGGTGCAAAGGGGAGAAACCTGCTGGTGACCAACACAGGCCATAGTGGAGAAACCTGCTAGTGAACACACCCTAGTAGGATTAGAGGGAGTGTTGGTCCTTAAACTGGCTCAGATGAAGCAGTTTAGGGTTGAAACTCTAGGAAATGAAAGGTACATGCTTAAGGCTTTGTCAAAGATGGTGTGTAGTGAAGTAAAATTATGAGTGCGGACAAACAATTCCTCTAGCGCGATAATGGGTCTAGCTACAACTGATACATTCTATGGAATATTTCCATAGGTTAGAACCAATGAAGAGGGCCTACCTCTTAGTACACTTATCCCATTTAATGATTTCCTTTCTTTCTCTCTCCATCTATCTCTCATTTCCTTCTTCAAATACCTGAAACAAGTAAACAACAACAAACAACAACCATGATAATAGACAAATTGTAATTCAACCTACTTAACAAATCAAGAAACATTAAGCCATGAACATGTAAGATGACAAATCATGTAGGAAATCAATCAATAGTTGCATATGTATTGACTCAAGAAGAGATTACAACCATTGTCTTGACATTTCTGTTCTCCTCCGACAAAAACAAGTTCCCACACACTTCTACTAGCATTCCATGATGGCCTCAATGATAGTAGTTTTGAAGATCTTGCCTTTAGGCTTCACACTAAACCAAATTCACACTTCTCCCTCACACAACTAGAGAGCTACAACTATAAATAGCTTGATGTTTACTCCAAACTTAATTAGCACTAGCACATCAACATTAACACTAGCTTGTGCTTGGGGAAAAGGGATGTTTATATAGGATGATGGATGGGAGATGGATCCTGTTATCATGGGAGAAGGTCTTATCTATTGAGGTAGTTCCATCATTATAGGGGAAAGGAGACCAAACTCACATCCTTGACGCCATCCAGCCAAACCATTTACCATACGTCCATTACGAAGCTTCTAGAGATGGAAGCTTCAGCTTTTTATTTAAAAAACTTTCCATAAGAGGACCGACGCGACTGGAACAAAGCTTAGTCGCTCCAGTTGGTCCTAGGGACAGGCTTAATCCCTGCATATCAGTGAGGAGGAAAAATTCCATTAGTGTCGGTCTTGTAAACTGGGAAAAATAGAATTTTTTGGGAAAATAGTGCAAAAGGGAATTGTTTTGCTCATGAAGAGGGACATAGTGGGAGTTTCTTCATGAACATTAAGCATGTAGGCTTCACTGTAGAGATCCTACAAGATCAAGGAACAAGGATTACAGGGACAATGACAAAATTTTGTGTAACAAATGCCCCCTAAAGCGTGAAGGCTGAACTAGAGTGACGGATGAAATGCTTTATGAATCAGTGCGGGGAACCGTAGTCTATCATTGGAAAAAAATTGCAAGCAAGTATAAATACATATACATAACTGAGAACTCTATCAAATGATACATGAATCATGGTAAGGACACAACCATCCAGAGAATGATCATGTAAATTGATCCAGGCGTGGGCACAACCATCTATCAAAGAGGATCATAATGAAACCAAGGTATGGTCGCAACCATCCGATAATGAGAAGGATCGCATATGATAACTCATGGTATGGTCACAACCATCCATTTGAAATAGACATATATATCAACATAACGATGTCACATCACTTTGCAACCTGGACTTTTGTGATCTGAGTCCAGGGTCTTGCGCTCCAACATGACCCGATCAAAGTACAAATTCCAACATGTGAATAGATGTGTTGACATCGAAAATGCTAGAAAGTCACTTTATTACTAGTCAATGATGTAAATTGTTAACAAGCGTGAGAGAAACCACCAATAATGATAATAGTCCTCAAGGTACTATCAACACAATCCACAGAATGTGAATAGAGGAACTGAAGTCGAAAACCTGTGAAATCAGTCGATTGAAAGCCAATGATGTGAACTTGTTGCCGAGTGCGAAGAAATTTCCATTAGGGCATGGAAGCTCTAAGGTATTGGAAGGAAGTCTCTCGATCAACTTCTTGAATAATGAGTTGAAGTAGACAGAAAGTGACCATGTCAAAGGATGGCCATAATGTATCCCACATCATCAACGCAAGACAAAAGGATGCAAAATGATTTTGGATGATAGAGAGAGTCAGGGGTAAATGTAACTACAGAAGGAAAACTCTTGAACATACCGGAGAAATGACTAGAAGTTTGGCAGCTTTTGTATCCTAGGATCAGTGGTCATGATGACGTGGCAGAGATAAAATGGAAGGAAAAAATGAACGGCCCAATCCAGGAAGGTCAATGATACAAAGGAGGATATCCCAACTGGAAATGAAGCAAAAAGTGTCACGTTCAAGAGTGAGCTGCCAACACAACTGATTGGATTTCCAAATTTCCCCCCACCATTTCTAGCGAGTACCCCAATTATTTTTTAATCGCAAGCTTGAAGGGGATAGCATATGCTTGCACTGTAAGTTCATCCTTCGGATGAATATGACCTAGTAATTTTAACGAGCACTAGGAAGGAGAAGCTCATGTTTGTCATCTGATGTCATTTAATATTTTAACGAGTCTGACAAGGGTGTAACTCGGTATCTTTTCCATGTTTAGAGAGATTGAAAAAGACACGGAAAAGAAAACTCCACATGATCCCTTTTCTTACATTTGTGTCTCTCGAGCCCGAAAAGGTAGAAAACAATACTTGAGAGTACCTCTTGACCATTTCAACCAAGGAGTACCTCTTTTGTAAATAGTGTATCCCATCCCGAAAAAGGGGTAAACTTATACTAGGCACATGATGCTTCTCATCTGTTAATGAGTTCAATATGACAAGGGCTCATCTATCTTTCCACTTTTAAGGCTCAAAAAAGACCTTGAAAGCAAACCCCCCATTTTATTCTCTTTTAAAAGTCAAAAGGGAAAAATACTTGGCAATATTTTCATATGAGTTTAACGAGTCAAAAAAAGAGCTGAAACATGACTCGTCATCATCGTTGAACATCCATCACCTATCGTTGCACAAAAAGGTAAAGTGAATTATCCAATTCTTGAGGCAAAATAGGGTAAAATATTTACAAAAACCTGATATTTCCATGTAAAAGGGAGAAAAGTAAATATATTTTTTACCATTTACCATTTTACCTTGCTACGAAAACCTTTTACTGACTTTTTCCCTAATTGTTCTGGGGCGGATTGCGGGAATTTGGGAGGTCATTTTCCGAGCCGATAGTTATAGGTAACAGCCAAGGCCCTGAGCTTTATTTTCATGTCTTTTATTCCTATTTTTAACCCTTTTTAGGTTTTTTTAGGGAGGTTTTATTAAAAGTTCTTCGCCCTCGGTCGACACGACTTCTGGACATGGAGTCGCGCTGGCCGAGGGTAATTAACATGGCCTATCACACCGTCACTGCAACTATTTTTAAAACAGGCATGCCAACACCGCGAATAGGGTAAAAACCTATTTCCTCATAAAACCACCATTGAAACTTGAAATTTATGGGCCAAGCATGATTGTTGACTCAAATCTATGGATTTTGCAAGAAAGAATTGCTGAAAATGGTAGACTAGAAAGAACGGGAACATGAAGTTGTGAATACCTAGGCATTGAATGATCCAAATTACCTGGAAGCTTTGAGCAATGGTGGTCTCCTCAAATTCTTTCTCAGACTAGGGATGCGGGCCCAACCTGAGTTGCTTCAGTACTTGATTAGTCTCTAGGACATAGATTGGGAAATATTCGTCATTGGTGACCAGGAGCTGGAGTTAGAAACTTCATATATATATTTAATTACAAGAATGTCTCGAAGAGGGGAACCGGTCAAATTATATGGGCCATGACCAATTGGGGCAAGCATATGCACATTGCTTGCCGAACATTGCCCCGAGGCCCTCAGATCCAACAGTAGGAAGATTTAGATTCCCACTATTCAGGATCTAACACTGAGAGTGCTACTGTTGACCATCAATAGAGTGGCAGGGTCCCAGGTAGTGCACAAGACTAACAAATCAAAGTTCCTGTATGCTATTGATTACATAGCACTGACAATATTCAACTGGGTAGAGGCCATGAAGATCAACATAAAGCACCAGCTGAGCAAAGCTAAGTCATGTAATCTAAAGCAATTTTGCTTCAAATCTGTACTAGTGACCTTTTTCTTGGAATGGGTACCACTGTTCTAGTACCAGTTGATTGAGATAGATCCTCCCATGCCACATGACCCACAGATGGCCCGTTGGAGTCGTTTGATGCCCAGGATCACTAGGGGCTAGCACATGTCATATATACTTGCATTATTTTCATGGCTACGACGACAAAAGATCGTCATGGAGGATTTGCCATACAATGGCACTGACTTCCATGGAGATTCAGACATGCACTACCAGATGGAGAGGATTTGACGATGAAGGTAAAAAATCAATTTTGAGATTTTTAAATTTTTAAATTTTTTTTTGTATATATGTGTTTATAACATTTTTCTTTATTAATGTAGACATTGGACCAGAGTGCCCTGCTGGGATGTCCCCAATATCTAGGCACGTCATCTGCTTGATTTATGTTGTTGTTCCTTATCAGGAGGGGAGTGAGAATGAGGAGGAGATTGAAAGGAACCTTTAGGGGTTAACTCGTGGTATCCCAGAGTATGCTCGAGTGGGAGACATTCTTCACCAGTACCAGAGACACATGGTGGTAGTATTAGATCGGATCCACCGATTGTTGACTCGTGTTGTGCAAGCCATGTCACGCTACCATGATCACCATGCTAATTAGTTCCTAGGTCCAACACTTCAATTTTTTTAGGCCTGCATGCCACAGATATATGAGGCTTGTGAGCCACCGATGTTATTTTTGACACACATATTATTTTTTGGAGTTTTGATGTATCAAACATTATCACCATATATTTATATCTTGTATTTTATTGCTTACTACGTTTGTTTTATCTTTTCACATGTTTTGTAAATTTCTATCCAACACATACTTAGCTAATGGATCTGTCAATGTATTCATGTGACTAGGAATATGACGATATGTAATGCAATCAAAATGTCTTTCCAATAGATGAATATGGAGATACATTCTCAATATTTGAGGGTTTCTGAAAAAGTATTTCCTGTTGAGTTGAAGGACGACAAGCTATGAATCCAGGTTGATAGCCAACTCTTGAATGTCAAGAGCAATGGCTTCTGACAACAATTTGATGACCGCACTATATTCAGCAATGTTGTTAGTTGTACGAACTAAACAGATACGTTGAAGGTCAGTAAAATCATTGTTAGGGTCATAAATATCCCATGTTGTAGATGATAGGTTCCGGGTACTATGGAAAGCACCATCAGTGAAACTAATGTGAGGAGTCGCAGACATCTGCAAAGTAAGGAAAACATAGTAAACAAGAAAGCTGTTTAAAAACTAACACACCAAACCACACTGCACAAACATGAATGACACACTAATGTACACAAGTAACCATGCAATATGACCTAATCATAGTACTTCTTTCGGTACATCCCATTCTGGGTCTTATCCAGAGGATTTCCTTCATAATCAATAAGCTCATAGACCCCTTTTTGTAAAACATGTTTCACAATGTACGGCCCATGCCACATGGGTTTGAGCTTGGGTGCTCCCAATTTATCATTAGCTTGGTCATACAGTAAGACAAAATCACCCTTAGGGAACATGCAAGAGGAGACTAACTGATCAAAATGGGACTCAACCCGTTTCTTTTGTGCTTCGATAACCAATGCATCGAGACGAAAATTCTCATCCAATTGTTCTAAATATAAGAGGCCTTCTTCCTGAGGTGATGTTTCGGGGAGATGTTCAATTGCTAGTTTGAGTGAAGGAATCTCACATTCGATTGGCAATGTTGCTTCCAGACCATAGACTAGCTGGAATGGTGTGAAACCAGTTGCCTCTTTGGTCAAGGTTTGGTAAGCCCAGAGAGTTGAAAAGAGCATGAGATGCCAATTTGACTTGTGCATCCCAATAGTGCGCTGAAGCATTATAACCAAAACCTTGTTCAAAAATTCAGCTTGGCCATTGGCCCGACGATAATATGGGGTTGAGTCATCGTGGCACAAGCCAAATTATGATGTCAACTCAGCCGTCGTGTAATCTCTGAAATGGGAGCCATGGTCTGTGAAAATGGCTTGAGATACATCGAACCTGGAAATAACATGGTTGAAAAGGAATTGAGCCGTCGTTTTTGGTGGGCTCCAGTATTGCAGGAATAATGCTGCAACTCTTGGGACTCCCTTCTTTACTTTTATCAACCCGGTAGTTCGTAACAAACTTAGAAGCGACGGTGCTGTATGCACAAGTACTAGCTCTTGCCACAGCTGTCACTTGGTCAGCTGGCACAAGTCCGCTAGGAGCTTAAGCCAACTTCTATGAGCTCTTAGAAGAAGCTTTTTAATTGATGGATGAAAGCTAACTCGAAGGAAGCTAATCTATTTTTGAAAAGAGATTGAAAAACTGAAGGAAGGCGCAAACCCTAGAAAACCCTAATTCTACCAGCTAGTCCTACTAACGCAACAAAGAGAATGAAAACTACTGAAAGAGATGCCACTATTTTTATGAAGGTAAAATACATGTGTCTAGACTACCTCTATCTGAAGAAAACATCTTTTTTTATTTTTGATTAAGTCGTTAGTTTCATCATGCTTATGCTTTCACTGTTCTTGACTGTGCAGGGGTGGATCAATGAGAAGAAATGCTTGGAAGAGGTCAGGAAGGTTTAGAGAGGGTCTAAGGAGTCCCTAACACCCTTCCAGAGAGTTTCAGAAAGTTTGGCTATCAAGAAACCTCATTTGTGAGCTTCTACAGGAAGTCTGCAGGGGTTCTACAGGATGTTCAGGAATTTCTACAGGATGTTTAGAAATTTCTATAGGATGTTTAGAAATGGGATTTTGGAGGATGGGTGAGTGAGGGAAGATGAAGGAATGGATGTGGAGGTAGGATAGGGGTCTGAAGTGGCCCAGGGACTGGTGGATGGAGTGGTGAGAAGGTGGATATGGCTGAATTGGCTCAAAGAAGGCTGCAATAATGGTTGCACAAAAAGGGTAGGGTTACGTGCGCAAGAGGTCAAATGTGAGACAAGGAACCTAGTTAGGAGATGGCTCTGATGAAGCTTGGGTGGATGAAAGAGTGGTGGAGATGCTCTGCACTGTGTACTTTCAACTGAACCAATAAAGTCTTGCAAGTAATCAAAGTCCTGGCTAATCTAATCTAACTAACAATAAAGTGAATGAACAATAGCTTTATTTGAAAGAAAACCATATATATCAACTATGCAATGAAACATTTCAGAGATCTGAACACATAACCAACTTCTGCAAATGAAAACAGTACACTAATGATTGCATGGCAAAGTAAACTAGTGTTTTTGTTTGGGACAGCACGGTTACATCAATTCTAGCCCCTGATCCAATGAGGAAGAGGTGAAACCAAAAGTGTTTGTTGGCCCTTTTCTGGAGCTTTTTTCCCTGTTATTATCCTACCAATCTATTCTAAACATCTGAAGTAATTCTATTCATAAACAGTGACCTAGTTAATCAACATAACTTAATATGCCTAACAGAAATACGTTTGCAAATGCATAAAAGGAAAAAAACGATGCATAAAGGTAAGATAACAGTACATAAAGGAGGCCCTAGGCTCTCAGGTTGGGCGCAACCCTGAGAGCTACGGCTCCTATAGAAAACTCAGAGTTGATATAAAATAGGGCTGCTTATCATTATCAAAAAATAGTCATCGATCAAAAGTTATGCCAAAATGGCTACAAGAAAACGAGATGAAGGTGACAGCACTGTAGTGCAAAAAAAATGCAATGGTTTCAAAATTCCCTTACGAAGGCTGAGGCCTTATCATTTAGACACCACGAGGGCCCTAGCTGGCCTCCTAAATCTAGGGACTTGGCTGTCCAAACTGTTAGTGGATAGTCCCTTTTCCAAAATCTGCTTGGCTACCTTCAAGATCCATTTTTGGTGGCCTATGAGCTCGGAGTTGGGGGTGGAGATCCTGAGGAAGGGCTATTTAATGTCATAGACAACCCCCCTACGAATCCTCACCTCAAGCTTGGCTGTCATCTGGCCCATGATTGCTCGGTTTTGCTCCAACATGTGTCAAAAAACCTGAAATAAGCACGTGTTAGCCACCTAGGAAGAGTGACCACCCTTATTCGTACAAATGACATAAACATACTAAAAAATAATGTATAATCTATGAAAAATGGAGGATTGAACAAGGACTGAACAAGAATAATTAGGCAAAATGAGCCCAATAAATTACCCAATTTGGGGCTCATCATCACCCCCCTGCTAAATGGGTTGCTCATCCTCTGAGAAACTAGTCCATCTCCTCGTCCTTAATTGCTTTGATTGCCTCCCTCACATCCCAGGCCTTTGAAGTAGTATCCTCTTCACTGTCATGGAATCCGGCCTTCCTTTCCACCTCTTCCCACTGCTTATGCTCTTCTTCTTCTGTGCCTCCTTCTAACAACCCCGAAAGCAAAGGTGGACTTAACTTGAGGCCTATCTAGCTGGCCTAGAGGTTCTGCATAGACTTTTTGTAGAGAGGCACTCGTGCCAAGGCCTCCCTCATTCTAGTTGGAATGTGGTATTCCCTAATTTTGAGGCTGTGGGACAGTGTGTTCCACCTACGGGTGCAAGCATGAACACAATTGTCCCCCAATAGTCGCTCCATATCCTCAAAGTGTGCTATGGCCTGAGCCTGCGGATCCATGTACTCTAACAGAGGCTGACAGTTGGTTGCTAGGTGCTGGTGGGTGGATATCAATGTTGTGGGGTCCCCTAGCTCTACTCTAATCAGCAGTGGTTCCTGTAGTTCTCGGTCCATGACATTTCTGACCTCTGCCACTCTCTTTTCTTTGTGGTTTAGCCATGAGGTCATTACCATCAGTTGCATGTCCCCTACTGTTGTGTTGGGGTCCCATGAGGTTATGTTTGGAAGGACCAAATTATGAAGGTATAACTTTGATAGCTTGGCCTTGTCCTCTGACGAACTGTTGTTACATAAATCCATGAATTGTTGGGGGTTTTGGATTTGGGTGATACCCCTCTATGCCAACGTGTTGATTTGGAATTACAGCCACTGATCCTTGAGGTATAGGCCATAGGATTTGACCAGCTACCTACATTGCAGAGCTTCCATTGCCAAACTGGCCATGCAGGCCAGTTGTGCCTCCTTTTCTTGTATCTGTTGTTTTAGAGATTTTATCTCTAGGCCTGCTTGCAATTCCCTTTCCTGTAGTTGCCGGTTTAGTGCCTCAAGTTCAGCTTGCATTCCTTCTATTCCCTGAGGCTCTTCTGTGGTGTCCTTGTCCGCTATGTCCTCTTCTTTCCTCTGTCCTTGTAGTTGTAGCTGTTGTCTAAGCAGCTCATTCTCTTCTCGTAGGTTGGCCTATTGGGAGCTCTCCACATGTCATACCCTTGCCAAATCTCTTTGGGTCTCCTTGAGCTTTTCCTCTAGAGGGCCTATATCTACCACCCCCTTGGATTTAGCGATCTTCATCCAAGTGTGGGTCCGTACTCTTTCTTCCTCTAGTGCTAGGAAAAGTGGCATTGTGAATTTTTGAGGAATGATTTTCCCGACCTCTAAGAAGTTATAATAAGAGCCCAGGCTAGGCTGGGGGCTTGGTTCCATAATGGTATCGTCCTTCTCTTCCTCTTGCGATGACTTTGCTGCTCTTTCCTCCATCTGTTCAATCTCTTTCAGCCTAGCCAAAGTTTCTTGTAGAGCAGTCTTGGCATCCTGTATAGAGGCCTCTGAGTTCAATTTCTCCATCCTTTCCTTCCATGTGGATGTCTTCGGGATTCCCCACTCATAAGTGATGGATGCCTTGGAGGGGGACCTCTCCTTTGCTATGGTAGGGGTGTTTACAATTGTGATTGGCTCTTTTGATGGAGGCTGGGGTCTGCCAGTCTTAATCCTCACACTCCTTCTTGCCTTAAAATATAGGGGAGGCTTCCTCTTCCGCTTTTCCTTCTGCTTGGGATATGTTCTTAGGGTGGCCAGCACAGTTGCTGCCTCCCTAGCTAGAATCTCGGCTGGTTTCTCCTTCTGCTACCCTTTCCCCATACTTCCTGTAGAAAGTCCTGTAATGTCCATTTTCTGGCGTCCTGTAGAAGCAGTTTTTGGACTTCCTGTAGAAATGGCCTTCTAGCTTCCTGTAGAACCAGTTGGCACTGTTTTAGCCTGCTTAGCTGTGGGGGATTTTTCCTTTAGCTTGGCTGTGGGTGCCTTAGGTGTGCCTTCACTTGCTTGGACTTTCTCAGTCTTTTCTGCCCTGCTCTGCAGTCTTTTCTCCCTAGGTGTTTGTGTTACTTTACCACCCACTGTTTTGGCCTCAGCAGCTTGGCCTTTTTCTTGTGTATTTTTCTATTCTTTCTTTGGTGGTTTGCCCAAGGTTTCTTGACCTTTAGCTTTCTTTTCTGCCTCAATGTTCTCCTTCTCCTCGCTGATGGAGGAAGTGAGCTCCTCGGCCAAAATTCGGATGTCATCATCCTTAGACATATTTCGAAAAATTTCCCAGGAGAGAGGGACAGTGTAGGTATGGAGTGCATCTTCAACGAGGAGCTTGGTAAGCCCATGATGGGCCATCTAGTCTAGTGTCTCTTCCCTCAGCTTTGTGGGGCACTCAATCAAGGATTTCAAGAGGAAGTAGGGAATGCTCAATTTTTGTTCTGTGGGCAGATCTATTTGGTGCCTGAGTTTAGTTAGAAAACGGAAATGATAACCATATACGATGCTGAACCGCCCCTCACAGGTAATATACTTCATAATTTGGAGGCTGACTTCACTCCAAAGTGGCTTTAAGCTGGTTCTTCAGACCCCACTCTTATCCTCTGAAAATTGTTCCTCTGGCAAGAAGAATTCCTTTTTAGCCTTTTGGCCCAATTTCCTCTCCTCTTTATCCCAGGGTACCCCCATCGGTAGATCAGTGACTCTGCTAATGAGCTGTGGGGTGAGTCTTAGGGTCAATCCTCTGAAGTTGACAGTGGCTAGTGTCTTTGATTTTGGCTTCAAGGACCTTAGGAATTCCTCTGTGATTTCATCATCATGACCTTGAAGTTTGTCACAGAATGTCATCCAGTGTGCATGGGAAAATAAGTCTACCACCTCAGGGGTTTCTCGTAGTTTCTTGGATTCTGAGGGTTCCTTTCTGATAAACCCTCCTGGCATGGTGAAAAAGACTCTGTTTTTGCTTGCTCTTTGAGCAGAAAGGAAATTCTAGGTGTGTTTCCTTCTCAGAACGTTGAAAATGGTATCTGTAGGCCTCTTCATATCAATTCCTCTGTTTTGAAACTTGACTGCTCGTGTACAGAAGGACGACTCGGGATTTCTCTAAACAAAGTGCAGAGCTATGTTTCCAACATACACACAATCATGTCAAATTCATAGTTTTTTTCACCAGTTAGCCTTGATAGTGTCTCAACTTTTCTATAGGAGGAATTTAACTCAGGACTTGTGGAGAAAATCTTGGACGCAAACCACAAAGACAATTTCATGCAACCATAAGTAAACTACTTTTGGATTCACAGACAGATTTGCTTAAATCTTTTCTACCCCCAGCACGTCGAATTCACCACCTTTTGAACTATTTTGCATGGGAATGGTGTGTTCGAGGCCTACCTCTCTGAGACTTGTCACCCTCGACGTAAACAGTCCAATCTTCTTCGTAATGTCGATTTTCCTGCAGCGCACCCTCCTATAGAAAGCTTTTCCAACTTCTGGAGGACGTCACGGTGGTTCTGGACAAGTCTGAGCTGTAGAAGGATGTTGGAACAAACCGAGAAGTTCAGGCTAACAACTTGCAGAGGAGGAGGACACGTACTCGGCTGCAAAAACGGTTGCAAGTGCGAATGGCAGCAGTTTACCGTGAGTTATTCGACCGACCAATTTGAATTGCTGCAGAAGTCATGGTGCAGGGGTGAGTTGTCCAGGCCGATTTGTTGGCCGACGTCACAACCATCATTCCTCGGCATGTCTCTGACTGCTGAATCCTTCCCTCTGCATTCACCGCCACCATTTCTGTCACACTGTCGATTCTCCCTGACTGGACACTTCCCACGTGTCAACTGCCCATCTTTTTGGCATAACCAAGCTCATTCAAATCCTATGAGGCCATCTAACTGGCTGAGGGTGGCCAGTTGAATGGCCACCAAACTTGTTCAATCCGACCATTCTCACAGTCATGCAAATTTTAGAGTATAGTTCATGCAATTCGATAAATAAGGTTAGGCACTTACCTGTGCGGCTGTGGACGTGTTTTGCAGGCTTCGGGATGAGGAATGCTAGATTTTCTTGCTGCTGCTTCGTGCACGGGTGCTGGAGCTCCTCTTCCATTGGCTGATGCTAGATACAAGACCTCGAGACCCGACTCTCTAGTGGTGAATGCTGCATGCACCAGCTTCATTTGATGTGAGTTGCGGGTGTCTCCATGGTATGTGCTCCAGCCGGATCAGCTGCTACAGGATTCCTGTAGGACATCCTGTAGTCGTTTCTCCTCCTAGGGTGCATGCTGAAACAAACAAAGTTGCATTCACAGATGAAGGGTCCTGATGGAGCCTTGACAGGTAAAGTGTGCGAGCCTCTGCATGCTTTATTTTTCACTTGGAAAAACCAAATTTTGATCTGAGAAAATAGGATTCTGGTATGACTGTGCAGGTATATTCAACCAGATGGTGGCAATGGTGGTGGAAGGAGATGAAACAAGTGGAGGATGGAAGAAAAGAGTGGTTTCATGCCTCCTCAACAGACTTCAAGCTTCAAATCCCTCTCCATAATCGATGCTAGCCTGCCCAAAGGCTCTACAAGATGTTTTCTCTAGAAATGCAGAACTTCGTGTAGAAAGTCCTGTAGCTTCCTTTAGAAGGTTGAATCACGACCAGATTGTGTCTGAATCCTGAAAAAAAATGAGTGTTCATGGAGGGAGTGTATGTGAGGATGCCTGGTAGCTTGGTAGGGACCCCTGTCCTTGTGTTGGGAGGCCTCCTTTCTGCATTGTGTTCCTGCAACCTGCAACAATTTCGAGGGATTAAACTTGTTTTTTTCTCTGTTTCTTCCTTCTTTTTCTTTTTCTTTTTTCTCTTTTTCTTTTTCTCTTTTTTTTTTTTTTTTTTTTTTTTTTTTTTAAGAGACGGCAAGGGCGCCTCAATGAGGTTTTCACCCCTACTATCTACCTTGAGTGCCTCAGAGAGGTTTTCGCCCAAGGGTATTTTTATTCAAATTCTTTATTTTCAGAGAGACAGCAGGGGCGCCTCAATGAGGTTTTCACCCCTACCATCTGCCTTGGGCGCCTCAGAGAGGTTTTCACCCAAGGATCTTTTTTTATTGTATTTTTTTTTTATATGATGATGCTCAGGGCGTGGTCAAAACAGAGGCAGAACCCTTCTCTATTACCAGCACTAATTTTTCCACAGTTTCGATGAACTCCTGCCTCGAAAGAGGTTTCCTGTACATCTTTACTCGATGCCCATTGACGAGCATGGGGATGGCTTCTTCATAAATGGTCTAGATAAGGATGGAACCATTGTCATTGCACTTCTCCACTACATATGGTCCTAGCCATCTTGTCCTCAGCTTCCCTTTGAAATCCTTATGTATGGAATCATACAGCAGCGCCTAATCTCCCGGCTGGAATTGTTTGTCATTAAGGTGCCGGTCATGCCATATCTTCCTCTGAAGTTGAACCACTTCTGAGTGGAGGAGAGACTGTATTCGATGTTCATCTAACCCATTTAGCTGCAATAACCTTTCTCGTTGAGCATGGCTAAGATCTAGGTCTAGCTGAGTTTCCATCCTCAATGTGTTGTACTCGAACTCAATTGACAACAAAGCTCTCTTCCCATAGACCAGCTCATAAGGTGTGAAACGGGTTGTGGTCTTCCAAGTGGTGTTGTAGGCCCAAGTGGCCTCAACTAGGCGATCTGCCCAATCCTTTCTACTACTGCTCACTACCTTAGTCAAAATCCCTTCTAATGCTCTATTAGTGACTTCCACCTGCCCATTTTCTTAAGGATGATATGGGGTGGAAGTCCTATGCTTGATCTTGTGATGAGCGAGCAAGTCTTCAATTAAGTTGGAGGTGAACTGGCTTCCTTGATCAGTGACTAACTCTCTTTGGTAGCCAAATTTGTAGAAGATGTTTTCTCTTAAAAACTCAGCCACCTTTTCTTCTGTCACTGCTTTGATTGCCTTGGTTTCTGCCCACTTTGTCAGATAGTCTATGCACACAATGATGTAAGACCTTTGCCTCGAAGGAGGGTTGATAGGACCCACAAAATCCATACCCCACTTCTCAAATGGCTCAAGGGTCACTTGAGGTTGGAGAGGCATTTTTTCCCTTGGAGTCGATTTCCCCATCCTCTAGCATCGGTCACATTGGCTGATATATCTTCTGACATCTTCATGAAGAGTGGGCCAATAGTAGCATGATTGTAGAATTTTGAAGGAAGTCCTCTTGGCTGCAAAATGTCCTCCATATGGCCGATCATGACAGGTTAGGAGGATGTCAAAGACTTCCTCCTCCCTAACACAACGCCTTAAGATCTGGTCGGGGCCAAGTTTGAACAGGTTGCCCCTGATCCGAGTGAATGAAGCACTCTTCCTCACGATTCTGCTCTTCTCCTTTGAGGATAGATGCGGAGGCAACTGTGTTGAGACCAAGTAGTTTGCTATATCAGCAAACCATGGAGAGAGTACTGAGATAGAAAACAAATGTTCATCTGGCATCTGGTCATCCACTGTTCCTTCTTCACTTGCAGGCAAATCCAATCTAGACAAGAAGTTGGCAACAACATTTTCTTTACCTGGTTTTTCAATGATAGTCAAATCAAACTGCTACAACAAAAGTAACCATCTAATAATACGAGCATTCACATCTGGCTTATTCATTAAATATCTAATTGCAGCATGATCAATATGAACAAATGTTTGATAGCCAGTGATGTAGTGTCGGAACTTGTTCAGGGAATGGACCATGACCAAGAACTCCTTCTCAGTTACAGTATAGTTCATTTCTGCCTTGGATAAGTTTTTGCTGACAAAGTATATGGCATATGGAATATTTTCCTCAACTTGTCCTAAGGTTGCCCCTATGGCTTTATTCAATGCATCAGTGTGGATGTGGAAAGGTAGGGCCCAGTTTGGGCCTCTCAAAATTGGGGCAGACACTAACTTATCCTTCAACTCATTCAGAGCCCTTTGATAGTCGTCAATCCATTTAAACTCAACATCTTTTCCTAAGAGGCCAAACAATGTGAGGCTAGCTTACTGAAATCTTTAATGAATCTTCTATAATATCCCGCTAAGCCTACGAAACTCAAAACATCTTTTACCTTCTGAGGAGGTGGAACCTTTTTGATGATAGCAATTTATTAGGATCCACCTGTAATCCTTGGCGAGAAATGGTATGAACTAACACAGTCCCTTCATTCATCAGGAATTCACATTTTTTAGGGCTGAGGGAAAGGTTCATCTCAATGCACCTGCTTAAAACTTTTCCTAGGTTGGACAAGGCTTCTTGGAAGCTAGACCTCTAAGGAGTAAAGTCATCCATATAGATTTCCACTGAATCATGAACCAGATCGGCAAAGATGCTCAGTACAGCTCTCTGGAAAGTGGCAGGGGCATTGCATAGCCCAAAGGGAAGGACTCGGTAGGCAAAGATACCCCATGGACAAGTGAAGGTGGTCTTATCTTGGTCCTCATGGCTGATTTGGATCTGATTATACCCGCTGAACCCATCTAGTAAAGAGAAAAACTTCTTTCCTGCCAGTCCATCCAACACTTGATCTATGAAAGGCAAAGGGAAGTGGTCTTTCTTGGTGGCTTTGTTCAGTTCTTTGTAGTCCACATAGATTCTCCACTTCCCATTTTTCTTGAGTACGAACACCAAAGGGGAAACCCATTCGCTGTCCGAGATGGGGTATATGAATCCTGCATCTAACAATTTTTGCACTTCTTCTTTAACAATGTCCTTAAGGGTTGGTGTTACACTGAAATTTGTCACCATGACTATCTGCAGTTAATATGGCTCAATCAATAGTCATATTATCCTCCTTGTCAAGCCTTATACCTCTGCTCTTCATGTCAAACTTCAAAAAAGAGAGAAAGTCACTAAAAACATGTTTATCTCTGGGTACGCAGGTTCTCTCTACCTTGCCTGCGTGTACGCATCCCAAACTCATTGTACCTGCGTACTTGTACGCTCTGTAAGTCAAGGGATGGGTGTGAACCCCTGTAAAGTTCAAAAGGCGCGAGTTTGATCTTAAAAAAGTTACTTGTGGTCACTTCTAGAGCCTTCTAGAAGAGTGTTTGACGTGCATTGAGCGCCTCCAGATGGTTCATGCATCCCTATGATAGAGGAACTTATCCCATCAAGAGAGGAGATACCCCGTCCAAAAGAGGGAGTATCCCGTTGATGTTGGAACTGAATAACTTTCTCTAGAACACTATAAATACAGGCATTGGGCCAGAGGAGGGGAGGTTGAAAGCTGAACATTCCAAAGGGTAGATGCTGCTGGAATTAGGACTTCCATTGTAAGCTTGTGAGGAGAGATTACCATCCTTTCTTGTTTCATTTGGAAGTGGGTGAGCTTGTCAAAGTAGAGGAAAACTCTTGCTGGACCCTGGGAGGAACTTGCACAACACCAAGGCTCAGGTTGTAATGGTTTCTTTTTTGTTTCCTTAATACAAATAAGTCCATTCTTCTCAATGATTTGTTGTTAATGAATTGTTTCATATACTCCTTGGTCTATATGTTGAATATGTTTTGTTTTATGAGATATTCAGGTGCTATGTAATTGTTTGATTGTTAGTGAATGCAGGTTTTGAAGTGAAGGAGGAGCTCATCTGGATCGATGAGGCTAGACTACTACAACGGCGTTGGACTACAGGTAGGATCTAAAACACTTGGTTTCTCGTACGATAATGCATGCTTAGAGAAGGATTGCTCTTAATTGTCTTGTTTGTCACTAGAAAGTCTTATGCTTCTAGGGAGGTTGGTTTTGTCCGCAAGATTAACTCTTTCCACGTGACAAATTGGCGACTCCACTGGAGAATCCATTGATGTGTTTGATTTTTCCTTTGAGCGACACTTTGATCTGAAAAGAGTCATTTCTTTTTTGGTTTTTGATTGTTTGACTGTGTATTTGGGTGGGCTAGCTTAGAGTTCAGTTAGAATTTAGTTTTTCTTAATTTTCCAATAGTACGCACCCTCTGAGTTAGGCACAGTGCGTACCTGTACGCACTGTACCTTTGTACACAGAACGTGCACGCACCTGTGCAAACAAGCTACTTGCGTACCCTGTCAAAATGGAGAAAATTTCCATTTTATCCATTTTTTCCTTTAGATTTTTTCTTTCATTAGTCTTTACTGCCCATATCCACTAGTTATCTGTCAGAGATCTTCACCTGAACTTGTTTCGTTAGCATCAAGAGTTTTAGTGAAATTCATAGAAGTTCTCACCTTAGGGTTTTGATTTTTGCATTGGTCCTGTAGTGACTTCGAGTTTAGAAGTTGTGAAACCTTAGATCTCTCCGGTTTTTTCAGTCTCCTTAGGAGTCGGACCTGTCGTAAAGTCTACCTATGTGAGAAACCTACCTTTGTGTTGTCTCTTTGCGGAATTTCAAAGTAACTTGTTGATTGAAGTTGTGAATTTCATTCTTAAGAAAACAACAAAAAGAGTTTGATTTTTTGTTTTGACTAGTTTATGATTCTGCATGAACTAGTCCTTGGTTTGATTGTTGCCGAGTAAAACATCCCGGAATCATCTTAGTAGGCTTTTGCCTCTTTATATTTGCTTTTAGGTAAATTTCATTTTGATTTGCTTTTGAGTGAGTTTTTCATAGATTTCTATAGATCTTGAAATTGCTTTTGATTAGATTAGTTTTACATGCTTTATTAGATAAGAAAATACAAAAAGGTCTCCTTTGCAAAGTTTGTTTTAAAGTAGCGTTAGATGTTTTTGAAAGAGAAAGGAATTTTTCATGCAAGTAATGAGTGGTCATGTTTTGTGCGCTTTGAAAAGATAAATAGATTGTTTCTTTGATTGTCTATTAAGAAAGTTGTTTTTATCAAAAGATTGCATTCTATCAACTCTCTTAATTAGAGGATTCATTGAAAAGAAAAGTAGTGTAAATCATCTTAGGTGCATCTTTTTAGAGAATTGGAGTTGAGTCTATACACCATCAAGTTTCATGTCCATTACCTTTTGTCTTAAAGAACAACCATTAAAATCAATGCTTAAAGTAAAATTAACTTAGAAATTTTTATTTTACTAGGGCTCTGAAGCACCAATATAGATCAGGCTAGTGTCTTGGAGTAGGTGAGTAATTAACTCTCCAAGACTATAAAACCAAACAAGTAGCTTATCTTGTGATAGGATAAATCCAATTGTTGCATTTATACTCTGGGAAAGCTCCTCTTAAAGGAGAAGCACGAGCTCGTGTCCGAAGCAGTGAGGGGATCAATCCTCCCTCGTTGGGAACGACGCCAGACACGCACGTATTACAAACGGTAAACCTCAGATTATTGTTGAGGATCCAGGGGATCACTTATCGGTAAACCATGGATTGACCATTGTCAAGGAGCCGGTAAGGGGAATTGAGCTTGTTACTCTGCCCTGGCGTGCTGTCGGAGTGTAGACTGTTCCCCCAGATATATTTGTTGCTGTTGGTAACCTTAGTGGCCATAATCCTAGGATTCTACCCAAGGTGACGGTGGTGGGAAGATCCCACTGTACCTGGAGCAGATGTCGGCTAGACTCACTTGGATTGTCTGGGGGGTTCACTTCACTCGAGACGGTTAAAGTGGAGGAACTTGGTCCAGTCTATTCATTAAGCAGGTTGCCGGGGTAACTGTTCCACCCGCTCTTTCTGTACTGAATCCTGCGAGGTTGGATTTCATCACCAACTAGTGTTTTTGGTCCGGAAGCTACTGTTTGTGTTTGGTTTGACGCCCTAGATTCTTTAGGCGTGTGTTTCAAAATTGATTGGTTCTTTAGCGACTTTAGGTGTTTTTCTTGAGATTTTACTTTGTTTTCGTGTGTAGTAGTTAAAAGTATTTAGCTGTGGCTGAATCACCGAGACGCTCCCGTAGACTTCGGG
>APFE031480222.1:379391-428239 GCA_000404065.3 Pinus taeda | reverse complement strand
CTTCTATTCTCTCATCTTCTCTTCTACCGTTTCGGTTTTCAGCCATGGCTTCAGATGGAACATTCTCTAACTCTTCTTCTGTTATAGGATCTTCGTATATCTCAGGAGGTTCACCTATAGGTTCTTCTGGCTCACTGTTACCAGAGAAGAGAGAAGGTTGACTCAGTGATGTGGTGGGGGTGTTGGGTAAGAATTTGCCAGTTTTATCTCTGTTCCTACGAGGCATGAAATGGAAAGACTTTTGATTGCTTTTGCTTTTTTCTGCTCGTACCTGCAAAACTAAAATAGATTGAACTACAACTAACTATCTTGCTGAAATGAAAATGCGGAATTGAAAGGAAAGCAAGAAAGGACTAATCTATTTTGCTGAAATGAAATTGCAGGAATGAAATGCTAAGCTATGCTTGCGGAATTGAAATGCTAATCTACGCTTGCAGAATTGAAATTACGGAATTGAAATTCTAATCTATGAAAGCAGGAAATATCTACTCTACTTTTGCGAAAATGAAATTGCAGAATGGAAATGAAATAAACTACTTAGCAGAAGGTTGTAGGAGAAAATGGAAGAAAAGCAACAATCACCAATACTCTGACGCTTCCCCGAGAACGGCGCCAAAACGATGGTGGGCTCCAGTATAGCAGAAATAATGTTGCAACTCCTGGGACTCCCTTCTTTACTTTTATCAACCCGATAGTTCGTAACAAACTTAGATGCGACGGTGCTATATGCACAAGTACTAGCTCTTGCCACAGCTGTCACTTGGTCAGCTGGCACAAGTCTGCTAGGAGCTTAAGAAAACTTCTATGAGCTCTTAGAAGAAGCTTTTTAATTGATGAATGAAAGCTAACTCGAAGGAAGCTAATCTATTTGCGAGAAGAGATTGAAAAACTGAAGGAAGGTGCAAACCCTAACAAACCTTAATTCTACCAACTAATCCTACTGACGCAACGAAGAGAATGCAAACTATTGAAAGAGATGCCATTACTTCTATGAAGGTAAAATACATGTGTCTAGACTACCTCTATCTGAAGAAAACATCTTTTTGTATTTTTGATTAAGTTGTTAGTTTCATCATGCATATGCTTTCACTGTTCTTGACTGTGCAGGGGTGGATCAATGAGAAGAAATGATTGGAAGAGGTTGGGAAGGTTCAGAGAGGGTCTAAGGAGTCCCTAAAACCCTTCCAGAGAGTTTCACAAAGTTTGGCTATCAAGAAACCTCATTTGTGAGCTTCTACAGGAAGTCTCTAGGGGTTCTACATGATGTTAAGGAATTTCTACAAGATGTTCAGAAATTTCTACACGATGTTTAAAAATGGGATTTTGGAGGATGGGTGAGTGAGGGAAGATGAAGGAATGGATGTGGAGGTAGGATAGGGGTCTGAAGTGGCCCAGGGACTGGTGGATGGAGTGGTGAGAAGGTGGAGATGGTTGAATTGGCTCAAAGAAGGTTGCAATAATGGTTGCACAAAAAGGGTAGGGTTACGTGGGCAAGAGGAAAAATGTGAGACAAGGAACCTAGTTAGGAGATGGCTCTGATGAAGCTTGGGTGGATGAAAGAGTGGTGGAGATGCTCTGCACTGTGTAATTTCAACTAAACCAATAAAGTCTTGCAAGTAATCAAAGTCCTGGCTAATCTAATCTAACTAACAATAAAGTGAATGAAAAGCAGCTTTATTTGAAAGAGAACCATATATATCAACTATGAAATGAAACATTTTAGAGATCTGAACACATAACCAATTTCTGCAAATGAAAACAGTACACTAATAATTGCATGGCAAAGAAAACTAGTGTTTTTGTTTGGGACAGCACGGTTACTTCAATTCCAGCCCCTGATCCAATGAGGAAGAGGTGAAACCAAAAGCATTTGTTGGCCCTTTGCTAGAGATTTTTTCCCTGTTATTATCCTACCAATCTATTATAAACATCTGAAGCAATTTTATCCATAAACAGTGACCTAGTTAATCAACACAACTTAATTTGCCTAACAAAAATACATTTGCAAATGCATAAAAGGAAAACAACGATGCATAAAGGAAAGATAATAGTACATAAAGGAGGCCCTAGGCTCTCAGGTTGGGCCCAAACCTGAGAGCTACAGATCCTATAAAAAACTCGGAGTTGATATAAAATAGGATTGCTTATCATTATCAAAAAATAGTCATCAGTCAAAAGTTATGCCAAAATGGCTACAAGAAAACGAGCTGAAGGTGACAGCACTGTAGTGCAAAAAAAATGAAATGGTTTAAAAATTCCCTTACAAAGGTTGAGGCCTTATCATTTATACACCATGAGGGCCCTAGCATGCCTCCTAAATCTAGGGGACTTGGCTATCCAAACTGTTAGTAGACAGTCCCTTTTCCAAAATTTGCTTGGCTGCCTTCAAGATCCGTTTTTGGTGGCCTGTGAGCTCGGAGTTGGGGGTGGAGATCTCAAGGAAGGGCTATTTAATGTCATAGACAACCCCCCTACGAATCCTCACCTCAAGCTTGGTTGTCATCTAGCCCATGATTGCTTGGTTTTGCTCCAACATATGTCAAAAAACCTGAAATAAGCACGTGTTAGCCACCTAAGAAGAGTGACCACCCTTATTCGTACAAATGACATAAACATACTAAAAAATAATGCATAATCTATGAAAAATATAGGATTGAACAAGGACTGAACAAGGATAATTAGGAAAAATGAGCCCAATAAGTTACCCAATTTGGGGCTCATCAGTTTTACCATCTGAAGAGTATGTAGGCATCGCTTCGGCCCATTTGGTGAAATAATCCACAGCGACGATAATATAGCCATGCCTCTTCGCTGAACGAGGGATACATGTCATATAATCGATGCCCCATTTGGCAAAAGTACCAATGGTAATTACGGGGTGTAGGTGAGCAGGTGGGACACGCATCTTGCATTGGTAAATTTGGCATCTGTGGCACTTGCGAACAATAAGAATGCAGTCCTTTGAAAATGGACGGCTAGAAATAACCAGCGTGAAGGATGTTTTTGAGCGGTAGCATAGCCAGACATATGACCACCACATGCCCTGGACATTGAGAACTCTTTCAGCCTCCTCGATCATAAGGCATTGGCAAAGAACTAAATTGACACCGACATGGCATAAAGTATCACCAATAATACAGTAGGATTGGGTGTGATGCTGAATCCTTTGGTGATCATCCTTAGTCAACACAAATTGGAACGTGGATGTCTGGAGATACATGATGATATCATTGTACCACAGATCAAGGGTGCTAATTAGGAAGAGATTCTTGTCCAGAAGCTGTTCATCTGCACCAGTAGGGAGAGACTTAGAAGGAAGGGAACAAATCAATTTGGCGAAAACTAGTGACTTCTTAGATTTGGAAGTAGTAAAAACCAAATCAAATTCTTCCAGGATGACAACCCATTTAGAATATCTGCCCCATAGAAACTAACAAGTCAGGATGTAGGTCATGGGGTTTCATTCATAAATCACCGTAGTCATGCGCAAGAGGATGTACTCCCAAAAACATTGAACAACTTGGACGGTAGCCAAAGCCAACTTCTCGACATGGGCACAATGCATTTCAGTGTCAAGGAGATTATGACTAAGGTAGTAGATAACATGTTCGTTGCCTTCATTGTCGTCTTGGACTAAGACCATAGCAATGGTGCTAGGGGCTGCAGTTAGGTCAAGGAAGTAATCTCGATAATAATCCAGGGGATGCAATAGAGGAGCATTTACGAGGATGGCCTTGAGATCATCAAAATATTTTTGGGCCACCTCATCCCATACAAAGGGTGTTCCTTGTTTTAGCAACCACATAAATCCTGTAGCTAGCCCATTATAGTTGGGTACAAAACGATGAACAAAATTTTCCTTTCCTTGCAGGCTCTGGAGTTGGTGCAATGAAGATGGAGGGGGTAAATTTACAATGGCCTCGACTTTAAGTGGATCAAGGTGAATATTGTCCTTGGAAACAATAAAGCCAAGGAGCCATCTGGATTCTACACAGAAAACACATTTATGTAGGTTTAACTGAATGTTGTAGTGTCCACAGCATAGAAAAATGTGCTGAAGATGGTTAGGGTGATCTTGGCACTTACGAGAATGAGCGGGAAGATCAACCAAGTAAGGTTGGACAATGTTGTGAATATCATGAAACGCATAGGACATTACCTGCTGAAACATAGCTCTATCATTTTTCAGGCCGAAAGGGAGCTTTTTGTACATGAACGTAGCCCATGGATAGATAGAAGTTGTATTTTCTTGATCAGTCGGGGTGATATTGATCTAGTTGTAACCAGAAAAACCATCCATAAAGGAAAAAATATCGCTCCCATCACATTCATCAATGATTTGATCAATGAAGGGAGTAGGATAGTTATCTTTAGGACAAGCATGATTGAGATCTCAATAATCAAAGAAAACGCAGATCGTGCCCTATTTTCTTGTCACCGGGACAATATTTGACACCCAATCTATAAGAGGGATGGGATAGATGAACCTAGCTTTGAGAAGTTTTTCAACTTCATCCTTGATAGCAGCGGCCTTCCTAGTGTGCACCAGGCAGAGTTGTTGGCGAATGGGCTTCACATGTGGATAAGTTGGTATTTCATGCAAAACAATGCTAGGATCAGTGCCAGGTGTTTCTTCATAGGGCCATGCAAATACATCATGGAATTCCTGAAATAGACGAGTATAAGCCATGATCTCATCTGGAGAACAAGATACCTCAATATGGACATGTTCAATGATACCAAACTTGATAGAAATATCAATCAACATCATTTGGGTAATGTTACCCAAATTTCCTTCCGACCATACTTCATGAGTCATAATCGGTGGCAGAAGCAAGAGGGAAGGAAATGGAGAAAAGCACTCTTCAGAAGTGTTAGATGTGACTGTTGGGTGAGGCAAGAACGAGGAACGATGATGAGTATTAGTCCAAGGAAATTCCTCGAGAGACATGACTTCCATGATACTTTCATCAGCAAGGAAGGTCTCGGCTAAGGGATCAAGTGATTCCAAAGCGCCAGGCCAGGGGGATTGAGAATATGTATCAAGAGAGGTCTTTGAAACAGGAGAATTAGAGGATGCAAAACTCGAAGCCGAAATAATTTCCACATAATTGATTTCAACAAGACTAAGAAGCATAACCTCGCCCTAGGTATCAACAAGATCTGGTGAAGGTATGACCCAAGGATCAGATTTGACCAAGACCATGTTGACAAAGGAAACATGAAGAGGTGGGAGAGGAAAATTTCCCATCGAGGTAGAATATTTAAAAATACCTACCCCCACACTCTCATAGGGAGCACCAATGTCCTTGACATACAAAACATTGCCATCTGAGGAGGAAGAGGCAAAGAAAGACAATTGGTCGATAGTGACAATCTTCCCTTGATGGGGAAAATGAATTACGCATAGGGAGGAGGCTATAGCATGCATAGCATGGGTCCAGCTCCGACCGAGTAGAAGATTGTAATTGAGATTGGTGTCAACAATCTCTACCTCGACTTGCACTGTCTTGCCTTCTAGAGTAATGGCAAGGTTAGGTAAGACACAGAAGGGTCGTGAGTCGCACCCATCGAAAGCTTCCAAACTGTTCAAGGATTGGTTCAAAGCAGGAGAACCAATAGCCTTCTAGCATGCGATTAACATAATGCAGGTGGAAGCACCTTCCTTGATGACATTCCTATGCATGGTCTTCTCATTGATGATTACCTGAATGAGAAAGGAAATCTAATGAGGGAGATGTGGAACATGGTTCTCTAGATCAAAACATATCAAATTCGAATCGGTGGGATCGATACCCCTGATAACTAACAACAAATATTTCCGTTGGGATGGGCAACTTTGGAGCACCTCGAGAGCTGACATAATTGACGGTGCCTGAGCCAAATCCTCAACAATATTAAAGTGTTGAGCGGCTCGCGCGTTAGGATTGTACAAGGATTTCTGTAGCACACCTCGAGAGGGTGGCCATATAGCAGAATTAGGGTTAGGTCACTTGATATGAAGAGGGCCAAAACTCGGGGCTGAAGAAGAAGGGGTGGCTTCTTTCTCTTTCCCAACTATCGGAGCAGGAGTTTGGTAATCTTTCAATCTAGTAGCCACATTAATAAGCGTACTCATCATGAACACTTGAGATCCTGAGGAAGTAGATGATTGAGGTTGGTCTACCATTTGGGTCTGTTGAGACAAAAATGGCTCTTTGAGGAAAACAGGGGTCCCTTTGAGAAAACGACTAACTTCGAATCGTTAGGGACAATCCTTAGTGTAATGATCCTCTTCACAAATGAGGTAGCAATACTTAGGTTTTTGTTGTAAAGATTCACCAGCAGACGATTTGGGAGGACCCTGTTTTGGGGAATTTACTCTCCTCTTGCCTTTTCATTTCTTCTTACCTTTGGAGGATTTTTCCGCTGCAGTAGACTGGACAACATGGACCTCTAAGATTTTACTAGGGCTAGGTGGATTCTAGGAAGAACTATTGGGAACTATTTGGAAGAATATTTAGCAGTGGTCTGGGATACTAAACCAAGAACTCCATCGATAGGAGGTACAACTTGTGACTTTGATGTCGTGGGATCAGATGATGGTCATGGAGCATCAGGTAATAACTCATAGAAAGTGTTAGACTAAGAGTAAACTAGATCTAAGTATTAGGCATGAGGAATGGCTTGTTCTTCAGTAACGCATCCACCCATAGTTATATCGCTAGCAATTGGGGCCATGAAGGATTTAGTGAACCATTCAGTGAGAAACTAATCAGCTATCTCAAATTTGATCAGGCAACATCTACGTCTCCATTCATGGATGTGATTGGAGATGTGTGTCACAATATCTTGCTTAAGCAATTTGAGCAAATAGGTGCTAGTTTCATAGCAAACCGACAGCTAAAAATGTGTGAGGAAAGCCATGGCTAAAGAGTTGAAGTCATGGTAAGTACTTCGAGGAAGCTTGATGTACCACTTGGCTACAATGCTTGTGAGGGTTCATTGGAAAAGATGGAGACAAATGGAATCGTCAACATAAGAGTTCGAAGAGCACCATAGGTGATATGTCATCACGTGGGCTTGAGGATCCTCTTTTGCTTTCCCATCAAACTTTGGACAATCACTTGGTATCTTGGATGGCATCGGAGGCCAGTATGGTTAATGAAGAATTGGATCATTTGTAAGGCGAGATACATCTTGCAACTCTAGTGTGGCCAAGAATGGAAATTGAGTATTAAAAGGCATAAGAGGTTAGTAAGTGGGTCCGAGAGGAGGAGCCTATCCTTGATGGTAAGGATTTTGGCCTCACAATGGGGGATTTTGACCATATGGCATCTGATGTTGCCCCCATTGCGAGTTACCTTGACCATAGAGAGGATTTTGACCTTGAATACCTTGGAAATGTCCAGTCATAGGTTGTTGATAAGCAACGTATGGGTTAAAAGGATATTGAGCCTGTTGACCTTGGACATATGGATATTGTACCTGTTGTCCCTGAACATATGGGTGGTGAACCTATTGTCCTTGAACAAGAGGATTTTTGACTTGGTGTCCTTGGGCATAAGGTTGATACACTTGTTTCCCTTGGACATAGGGATTTTGTACCTGTTTCCCTTAACCAAAAGGATTTTGAACCTGTTGACCTAGGGAATTAGGTTTTTGTACCTAGTGCCCTTGGCTAGAAGGATTATGGACATGTTGACCTAGGAAATTAGGATTCTGGGCCTGCTACTATAGGACTTGACCCTAGCCTTGCCCTTGCAAGGGTTGACCCTGCTAATATCTATATAAGTGTTGTGGCTACCCGGGCTGATTTTGCTATTGTAAGGGTTGGCCTTCTGGCTACAAAATTTGTCCCTAGGCTATAGAGGTTGGCCCTGTGAGGACATGGGCTGGAAGGTTTGTAGTGCATATTTCATCTATTGCTGCATGATTTGATGTAACTGTCGCAAGGGTTGGCCTTGCGGTTGTTGCAGTTGACCTTGTTGTGGGATCATTTGCCCTTGCTGTTGCATAGATAGCCCTTGCTACAACAAAGGTTTCCCCTGCAGTAGAAAAGGTTGTCCTTTTTTCTATAGAGGTTTTCCTTTCTGTTGCAAGGGTACTTGAACAGTGCTTAGAAACTTTCCAAACTGAATCGAGCCATAGCCACCCTGGAAAGTGGATGAGCTAGGCTGAATGTACTACCCAGACTAAAGGGTGTAAGGTTGATTAACCATTCCTTGAGAACCATATGGAATGTAAGGAGTTTGGTATTGGACCCGAGCCTCACAGGGCTACTGATACTAGACATTGCCCGACCCAGACGGACAAACGGGATTCTAAACCTATTGGTACCAGACATTGCTTGATCTAGTAGGATCAGCAAGGTTGTGCATAATTCTAGAAGAAGGCTGGTTCATACTAAGCATGTGAGCTTGTGATCCACTCACATTGGTGGCGCCTGACAACATAGAAACATTCAATTTTTTCCCCGAAGGCAGTGGCACAGCTTGGCCACTGACCAGAGGGATGGAGGAACTAACAGAGACATTCCTCGAGACCACCGATTGAACCGGATGAGTGACTGGGAGTAATGATACAAGAGCCTTCATAATGGTGGGTTGCACTGGGACTGAGGTAATAGCTTTTTGGGAGGTCGAGTTCACAATGAATGGACCTTAAGTAGGCATGGCACTTAATGCACAAACAGGGTTATGGTAAAGTGATGAGGCACTAGGTGTACCTGAAACCAACTGTGCCAAAGACACATAGTTAGGCAACACACTGCCAAGAATTCTCCCTATATAGGGGAAACCTTCAGGAGGAAAAGGATGTTCTTCCTCCTCGACAGTGTCTGGAGTAGAAACTTATGACTCCTTCGTAGAGGTGGCTAGAGCATCACCTTAGAGTTCCATATCTGGGAATAAACGATAACAAATGGCTAAAGAAATATGAGGGGATAATTCCAAAGGAACACTCGGCTGATTATACAGACTATAAGGACACTGCGGTGATATCACAACAAGGTCAAACAAAGGATTTAGAGAATAGATAACCAGTCCAAGTTTACTGTCAATGGTCGACGAATTCTTGGGAGTTTGAACAGTATTTTTTGGAGATTCTGGGCCAACATCAATAGATGACCCAGTATCTAAAGTAGGTGGAGGATGAGATGACAAAGGTTGAATTCTCATAACAATTCCGAGTTCAACACCTTGGTCCTCGAGTGACTTTGGTAACTTAGGAAATGGCTCCTCAGGCAATCTTTTAGATGGAGGAGAGGAAGAGGGACTAGGTGAACCAAATGGTTCAACCACGATGACCTTGTCTTAGTTGACAGAAAAATAAACTTCAAGGCTATAAAATGTTTCTTAAGGGAAACTCATGACTTGGTCTAGAAAAGACTAATAGGATGTTACTGGATCATGGGCAATCAATTATTAAGACACATAAATAGACCGGTGCTCTTTCATTTTTTAAGAGTCGAGAAAGAAACAAAGATGACTCTATCACTTTCGATTGGAAACGAGCTCGAAAGGAAAAGTTCTCGAATGATATTTTAATCTTAATGAGTCAAAAATATCAAATGACTACTCTAGATGATCTAGGTAAACATGATTACCAGGCAACCCTGAACTGTGGAATACCTCCCGGTGAACCGATAAGTACGAGCAAGAAATCTCCCTAAATGCTGTGTTCGGTGTATCATGTTTGCAAGCTGGCCGACTCAGCTTCCTAAGGATAAAGGATTGCAGCCTAGAGGGGTCTCCCATTATATACTCGACGGTATGGGGAGCACAAATCCGTACTAACTATGTCTAATGTTGAAGCTAATGACAACTGCTAGGTTTAAAGATGTCATAACATGTCTCTAGCCTAGACCTTCTAGATATGAACGTTAGATGTCAAATGAACCATAGGTTAATTGAATTCATTTTAATGTTTATCTTGAATCATGTCTCAGTTTTCAGACCTTAGCAATGTGACTCGAAAAACCTTAAATGAAACTAAATGAGACAAGACCCTTTCAATTCGATGAATTTCCTACACTATAGAGGGTAGAAAATACACAATCAAATGCAAACAACCAAGCAACTAAAAGAAAATTGATCTTTCACTACTTCACTTTTCAAAAAAATAAACTTAATGAAAAATGCATTCCAATTCCTAATTTCCTGATAAGCACATTTCTAATAGTGCTTTCAAAAGAAAAAGAAAAAAAAGGTTCTTTTCCTTTTGAAATGCTAATGCAATCCTAGTCTTTAATGATGCAAGCTATCATAGCGTAATGATGCAACAAACTAGAATTTCATACTTTCTCATGAAACAATGAAATGGATTTTTCACATACAACACCTCAATGAAATTTTTTTGGGACAATTAGCTCTTCAAGAAAATAAAAACATGAAAACAGAGACTCGTTCAGACTAATGAAGTACTAACTTTACCAAAAACAAGACAAGCAATGTGATCTATGCCGGAAAACAAATCTTTAGACAAGCAAACGAGAACTTTTCAAACTTGTGTAACGGAGGTCAAAGTCGTAAAAGGACTACAAACGAAATGCAAGGAGTAGGTACACCTACAACTCGACTCACTGAGTTCACAATCAGATGAATGGATGACAATCTAGATGCCCTAGTGTCACTAACCATCAAATGACTCAAGAAATCATGTAGAAAGATGATAAGCCAACAAGAAAACAAAACCAAATGAAAAGCAACTTTCTAGTTAGGGAGAAAATAGTATAAAAGGCTTACGGGGTTGAAATCATGAGAGAAAAATACACTGGCCAAGATTGGGGAAAAACCCTAATCTTCACTTACAGGAATTAGTGCAACTACCTAATTGACAACAAGTGCCAGAGGTCGATTGGTGCAACTGTTTCTTAGCATATCGTGCTGATCGATGTGACTGTCAGCGGATTAAGTGCACTAAGTGAGGGAGCCAAGAAAAAGATAAAAAAAAATTAAAACAGGGACCAAATCTACTACTATGAATTTCAAATTTAGACCAATAGGAAGAAGAAAAGAAACAAAACCAAAGGGAAAAAGTGGAACTAGAAAATTTCACACAAAATCATGAAATCTCAAACAAGACAAACAGAAGGATTGATTCCCTTGTATGGTCACCAATTTATGGTGAAGTAAAATTATGAGTACGAGAACAAACAATTCATCTAGCCCGATAAAGGGTCTAGCCACAACTGATACATTCTATGGAATATTTCCATAGGTTAGAATCAATTAAGAGGGCATACCTCTTAGTACTTAGTACGCTTATCCCGTTTGACGATGTCCTTTCTTGCTCGCTCCAGCTATCTCTCGTTTCCTTATTCAAATACCTTAAATAAGTAAACAACAGCAAACAACAACCATGATAATAGAAAAATTGTAATTCAACCTACTTAACAAGTCAAGAAAAATTAAGCCATGAACATGTAAGATGACAAATCATGTAGGAAATCAATCAATAGTTTCATATATATTGAATCAAGAAGAGTTTACAACCATTGCCTTGACGTTGTCATTCTCCTCCGACAAAACCAGGTTCTATTGTGGCCAACAACAACCCCCCCTTTTTCATTTAGCTATCTACCCAAGATACTAAATGAATAGGGGACCCCTAGTATAATTTTGAGAAGAAATCAAATTTACCTTCTTCAAAATAAAGATACCATCGCAGGCTTAAAAGCAGTCTTCCAAATATTTTCACCTAAGTCTACGATGGGAAAAAGGTCTTTAAGAAATTGCATTAATGCGCCAGGACCCCCAACGTTAAGCATAACATCGCGTCGCAATAAGTAGTGTCCATATGGAAAAACCTCACAATCTCCCGATCTGTGATAACGCCGATCGCAATGACCGCACATCGCAGAAATGAAATGGCAATACTTAACAAACATCAAACTCCTGCGACACACGAGGTTGTGACCTGCGATATTGCGATCACCGCGATGACACATTCTGCGATCCAGCGATTTGCGGTAAGCGCGCCTTGCAACAGCACGATCTTCGATAGAGCATAAAGCGAATCATAAATCATTTAAACCGCAAATATTTCAGGCACACCGTTCAAAGATAGACCACTTACCATAATCTGACTTCAAATAATGTGCTTTTAATGATAGTAAGTAGGTTAGTTGTCAGTTATTTAATGAAATAAGGATGCGTGCTTTGTTGAAGAATTGTTTTCACGTAAGGTGGCATATTTAGTATATCGTCTGCATTTAAAACCCTCCCATCATCTTTCTCAATCAGTCATTTCCGCCTCGCTTGTAATCTGCAGGAACTAGGAGATAAAAACATTCAAAAGCCGAACGCAGAAGCAAATGGGAAAGAAGACTAATGCCCAATGTTACGAGGCAAAGGAAAAGGCAAAAGAGATGGTGCCCTTATACACAGACACTGCATGCAACAGAGACGCAAGAATTTCAACCTGGGAAGGCATGTATAGGCTGCTAGAGGAGGAAAACCCCAGAGTAATGAAGGCCGATAGCACCGCGGGATCGCCAAACTCTTCCGAGGCATCCTTAGAAGCGCTGGCTTGTTCATTTCTCCATCGAATAGCAGCTAGACCCAATATATTGCCGTATACAGATATGATCAAATGGATACTCGACAATGCAGAGTTACAAGGCAGACAATTCAAGGCTCCAGGGCATGGGCTCATAGGATCATTCGCCGCGCAAGACCTAAAGCTTATGTACCATCTTCTGGAGCCTTAGACGACCTATAACACGCAATTTGTCCAAAAATTTGCAGCAGAGAACCCAAATCTGGCAGAAACCACTAAAGAATGAACCAGGAGAGAGGAGCCGCTAAAAAAGGATAAAAATTGTAAGTATAGCACAAGTTCTCTCACCTCTCCACATTGTTTTGCTGCAGCCATGCTCTGCAGGCTGTTTGGGATGCCAGACATAAATAAATTTTCAGCTGAATGGATACCACTCATAGAAGCTGCCACAAATGCCGATCTCGTGGATTGGGCCAAAATATGTTCTGATAATTTGTTCACTGCTGTCATGAATTACCGTACTAAGAGATCCTTGTCACAAAGGGTCTACCCTTCGTTTAATCTATCTGCTTACATTATGGATTCTATTTGCTATGTATCTAAATTTCCAACTATGGGTTGGAAATGGACTACCCAAGACCCGTCGCCCATTCATGTTTACCACAAAGTACTATGGGATTCACAGCTCGCCCCTCACTTCTATCAGATTTTCCATGGGCTCATTTTACCCCTATATAGGATGATATATGGTGAAGAACCCCTGAGGTGCTCACCCGAAGCACAAATAGACATCATCCCCGTTGCAAGATGGTTGGGGAAGAATGGTTCACTTATATCGGAGTGTTTGGGAGCACTGCACCTCCACATGTCCTACCTCTGTATGTCCCCGACAAGCTTTTGGCCAGAGAAATTGCCTATCAGACTTGCTCTGAAGGCGGCCTAACCAAAGAGTTAAAAGACAAGAAGAAGGCCATATGGCCTCAGTTTCCTGTAGCTTGTGGGGCCTTCTCATTATTTGATGTGGGATATGCTTTTGCTGAAGTAGGGAATGTGATGTCCCTACAATTTTTTAAATTGCCCGCTCGACCTTTTGACCTAAATAACGTCGCCCATGATTTCACTACAAGTGTCAGAATAAAAGTGTTCACCGGAAAGAAAGATTTATTTGATGACTTGTTTCAAAATAAAAGTTCATTCCAGGAATTTTTGCGAGAAGCTAAGTCGAGGTTGTCTCCAGACGACCTCAAAAGATTTTCGTTATTCAGAGAAAGAAGGCTAGCCAGCATCCCTCTAGAAAAGCTGCAGCCGCTCACCAGAGTGCCTACTCCAAGTGTCAGCCTCAGTGGAAACTCCAGTTCTTCCAAATCTAGATCTGACGTTGTTCAAGGAACACCTGAACGCTCTAAAAAGTCTGTGAGCGACCAAGGGAAAGTAGGAGAAGCAGGCAGGGATACTGCCCAGTCAAGTGCCATGTCGCAACTACAAATTATCGCTTCCTCATCAATAAATGTCCCTCCTCCCATCACTACATTGTCGCTCGTCACGACACAGCTCGATAAGGAGTGGGAAAACTTCAACGAGCTAATCAGCCTGGAAGGGCAAGTCCCAAGAACGCCTGTAAGTAATGTGCAAGTAACACAGGAAATGGTTTCAACTGTGGTCGGTAGCGTCTCAGAAGCAGAACACGGTCATATCACTCCGCCTCCTGAACTCCTACTTAGTGTAGAAGAAATTCCCCCACTAGATGTGTTCTATAGTCCTCAACATAAAGCAGTGGTGAGAAGACAAAGAAAAAAGAGAAAGCTGGAGAATACACTGTCACAGAACGCCGAACATTTAGACATCTTGTGGAAAGACCCTAACAACAACCCCACGGAGAATCTCACGAAATTGTCTCAAATTGCAGGAGCATACGCTTCTGCGACTATCGACAAGGCGTCTGAAGTTCAACAACTATTAAAGGAGCAAGAAAACCATATACAAATACTGCAACAACAGCTGCAACAGGCCAATGCCAGCAATGAAGCGTCCAAACAACTCGAGAAACTACAAGAATATTTTCAGCAGATGAAGATAAGCTATCAGAAAATCCTCGACGAAAAAGGAGAGCAGTTGCACACTTTACAAGAAATACATAAAGACGAGCCCAAGCTTTCCGAATTCGTTTCAGAATCTACTAGTTTAAATGAGCAACTTCTGCAGAAACAGGAAGAGTTGGGACGAAAAATATCGCAGTGGAGTCACTATTGCGAGTTGAGCGACAAACTCACCAATAAAGTGACAGACCTGCGAAGTGACTACGACTAGGCCAACAGACGAGTGACATAGTATATAGCTTGGCAGAGTGGAGAGGAAGCGAAGAGAGAAAATGCACCCAGAATAAATGAAAGCCATAAAGAATTGCTCTTCAACAAATGGTATGATCAAATCAAGCAGGCCGAACAGGCGGCAGAGGCAGCGGCGACACAGGCTGGTGTTCTTATAGACTGTGTAAACGAAAATTTACACAGAGCCAACTTAATCACAGAAACTACCCCGGGATACCTACCAAAAAAGTCACAAATAGAGGCATAATGGAAAGAGAAAGCGTAGGAAAAGGGTAAGGCGATACAAGCTTTGAACAGGTTGAATTGGGAGTGCTATTGGGCATACTTAGTTAAGCCACACAGTCAATGGATGACTGTGAAATGCATCACAAACTCAGCAGAGAAAGTAGTGCCAGCTCTCAAAGATTCCGTTTTTGCAGCCCAGCTCAGCACAGAAGTCGGCCAACCGACTCTTCTCAAATCCATGCTGAACACTTGCAATCTCAAAGACCAGATCCAGAAATAACTTATTTTTAGTAGTTTGTTGTTTCTTTTTGTTTAGATTAGAAAAGGGGCGGTCGTTTGAGAGCCGTATCCTACAATTTTGTAAAAACACTATTATTAAATTTAGGAAGTAGTATTTTAACCCTTCTCATGCATTTAGAGAAGGGTCCGTAGATTTGTCAAAAACTTATCCTCAGAACATGCACTTCTACACCCTCAGAGGAGGTTTTGATGAATGGATGGATCAAAATTTATCTTTACTTGCATTTTGATATCTGCTACTGATGTTGCACTTCTGTACTCTTGGTAGATTTTAGAACAAGTAGAAATAGATTTTTTTGCTTGAGGCTTATGGGTAGAACTAGTCATTAATGGTACTTTTATCTCTTGGCAATGTCTGCTTATACTCTTTAGGTAATTTACAGTTTCAGTTGTTTATGTGTTACTGCCTGAACATATGGGTTATCATTTGGCACTTTTGTACGATGGATTCATATGGTTCATGTGTGACATATGAATGGCTTATTATGCGATATGATGTTCACAACTGTTTTGCTTAACTTCTTATGCAAAGTAGTTTATCTCAAATGGTTTCTTTTCTTATGATAGCTGAATAATCTTTATTACCAGTTATTATTCGAAATATTTTTAGATCGCATAATGGAAGACATGCAATCCCGGTTTAGAATAGATTTGATTTGTTGTTTCTCCTTAGATACAATAGCATAGAGTAAAGTTAAAGAATCTGATTTAGATTAGCTTTAAAATACTCTCAGATCGGCACAGTTCAACTCTATACACACACACACACACACACCCAAGATCGGGAAACTGGTCCCGTTATCCCTAGTCGGACCCGCTATACCAAACGGATAAGGAGCTGCTAACCAAGGTCCGGACCGGGTGGGTATCCCCCTTGTTGTCGACCCGATTTTCGGGGCTTCAACATATTTGGCGCTAGAAGGAGGGCCTGAACATAGTGTCCGTTGGAATGATCTTCAAATCGTAACATTTGAATCTGGATGGCCGCTCACAGACTTCCCATTTGGAGCTGCATCCATGTTCCTACCTCTTCCAACACTCCACTTGAAGTGGTAAGACTCTTGTCTCAGGTAAAATTCAATGGTAAGGGTAACTCTTCTGCTTTTAATCATGCCCTTCAATTTATTCAAAGAATTTCAAATTATGATATTCCAAGAATTGATGAAGGCCTTCCATGCAGGATTTTTACTCTTACACTCACGGCGGAAGCTAGAAAATGGTGCAGAAACCTCCCAGTTGCATCGATCCACAGCTGGGATCAATTCGCCAAGATCTTTATTCTTGAATTTGATTGTTATGACTATGACCAGGTATACAATGAAATTGATCATCTCAGAGAAAACGATGAATCTATTAGAGATTTTAAGATGCGATTTCATTTTGATTGTCTAAAATACGATACAGAAACTAAACTCATAGATGAAGAATCTTTAGATTATGCTGAACCTTCCCTGCCTCCTATATCTGATCAAGCAGAAATTAGTCCAAGTTTTGTCTCTTTTCTTTCTAATATAAGCGAGAATTCCAATTTCAATATGCAAAACGCTCATAATGAAAGAAGCCCTCAGAGCCTAGGAGTTATCCATACTCTAATACAGGAAGACGAAAGCGAAGACGATGGAGGGAAACCTGCCTTGGAACCAGGAGATGACTTTGATACGAAGTCAAATGACATCGTTGCAAATCAACAGATGCAGATGCCAAGGTCAGAACAACAAACTGTTTTTCTTTCAGGAAGTAGCAGCACACAAAGGTATGATCTGAAACCCGATGTCTATATTGAATCTAATGAACGGATATGTTTCTATGATGATAATCTTAAAAACGTTGCTTCAGAATCACACTTCTCTCTTTACCCTGATGTTTTTAATGATGATAACTTTTCCCCTCTCAACGTTAAAGATATTTCAAAAAACATAGAGGATAAGTCAAATAAGTCATCATTAGATTTTCAAGATAAAGGGATAGCTATAAAACATCCCTCGATTGTTTCCAAGCAAGGAACACTTGAATTTCCTTGTCTGAAATTATATGACCAAAAGGAAGAATCTAGGGAAACTGGTAAAATCTGTCATGATGGTTACTTTGCCAACAACGATGTTATCGATTTATCTCAAGTAACTCATCAAAACCCTAAAAATGAGAGATATTTTGATTCAGAAAACATACCATTTAATCCTCATTTTGAGGCCAAATATCATTCACCTGATTTTGCTGACCAAGACGATCTCCCAATCTATGAATCATACCTTGAAGATACCCCCATGCCTATTCATAATCATAGTCTACCTTCTGTTTCACATGACCTGGCCAATTCTTGTGAACAACAAAATTTTACAAACTTATCCCAGTTGTACTGTAATTTTATTTGTACAAAAAACTTTTTATTATTATTATTATTCCCACTTACACTCACCTTGTACAAAATCAGATTGCGTCTTAAATTTTCAGTTTTTTGATAGATTATTTTGGTATAACCAACACCTTATCAAAGAGCACCCAAAAGACGAGCTTCCATTTCAGAAAGCTAAGCTATGTCAAGGAAGTACAGAACTTCCTTCATTACAAGATCATCAAGATACAACAGAAATTCATCTTTACTTTTATGATCCAATAGATACTCAGTTGGAAGGAAGATTTTGCGAGAAAGAAATTTCGGAAAAAATTCCAACTGGGATTATGCATTCTTATTCCGTGTCCAATGTTAACATCCCAAAGAAAATTCCGTTCTCAACACCAACGTTGAAAAGCTGCATACATATAGGAGTAGAAATGAGAAAGTGGCTTCATTGGAAATATCATTTCACCTAGTCAAATTTTTGTGTAAAATTAGAATAGGAGTAGGAGTAGTTTAGTTAAGTAGTTAGGTTTACGCTTGAGTAGTTGATAGTCAAAATAAGGAAAGAAGATCATCCCTATTGTCTACCCGACCTTAGGTAATGTCTACCTCTCACTTCGTTAGGTTTTTCCCATGAATAAATTTTGCTTTGGTTAAACAGCATTCGACGTTTACAAAGAGGCACCTTTTTCTCTATCAGGATTTTGAACTTCTGCTTCTATGAATGACAAATATTTTTCTTTGAAACTTGGTCTTTATTATAAATAGAACTTTAATCCAGATATGATATTAGTTTCAAGTCCAAAAAACTGAAGAAAATAATCTCAGCGAAGTAATTGTCTTACGTCAGTACAATGAAAGGCATCAATGACAAGATGAGGAGTCCCTGTAGAAACAATGATTACTAAAGAAGCGTTATTATTGTCGTCCAAAACTTTCTTAAGGAAAGAAAATTGACTTCCTCCCTGCCAATGGAAATCACAGCATTCAGAGAAGCAATCCAATAAAAGCACTATATCTCAAAGAATAAGAGGTCTCATCACGAGCCGACTTATCATCATCACAGATATTATAACTTGCTGACTTTGCCAAAACTGTCTATCAAAACAAGGCAACGGCTTAAGATTGTTGCAATCAAAAGACAGGGGGTCTCATCACGAGCCAGCTTGTTCAGAAAAGGTATAAATCTAGTGAATGACTGTGTCACAATTTGGCCACCAAACCAATACATTGTTCTTTAGAGAATAAAAAAGAAAAAGTGTCAAAATGGGTTTTTCTCTGAATAGTTGTAAACTCTTAGGCAGGATAAAGGATCATTACTGGTTAATAGGTAACCCTGTCGAGGCTATGGACGCCTGCTGGCAGCAGAGGCTCTACCTAAGACAAAGAAGCATATTTAAAAAGGACTGCTATACAGAGAAGACCTTATCTTAATTTTTATTCAAGACCAAGTAAGGGCTTATGTAAATACAAGAACAAGCTGAGAATACAAGTAAATGGAAAGGAGTTGAAACAAAATATAATTGATAGTTTGAAGTATAATATTTTTATCTTTCTATAATAAAGTTTAAGTTTTCTGAGAAAATTTTTATTATTTTTAGAAGTTTGAAAAACGTCAAAAGAAAGTCAGAGATAACTAGTTCTCCCAAGTGAATCGCCAATTTTTGTGGCCAGCAACAACCCCCCCTTTTTCATTTAGCTATCTACCCAAGATACTAAATGAATAGGGGACCCCTAGTATAATTTTGAGAAGAAATCAAATTTCCCTTCTTCAAAATAAAGATACCATCGCAGGCTTAAAAGCAGTCTTCCAAATATTTTCACCTAAGTCTACGATGGGAAAAGGTCTTTAAGAAATTGCATTAATGCACAAGGCCCCCCAACGTTAAGCATAACTTCGCGTCGCAATAAGTAGTGTCCATATGGAAAAACCTCACAATCTCTCGATCTGCGATAACGCTGATCGCAATGACCGCACATCGCAGAAATGAAATGGAAATACTTAACAAACATCAAACTCCTGCGACCCACGAGGTTGCGACCTACGATATTGCGATCGCCGCAATGACACATTCTGCGATCCAGCGATTTGCGATAAGTGCGCCTTGAGACGGCACGATCTTCGATAGAGCATAAAGCGAATCATAAATCATTTAAACCGCAAATCTTTCAGGCACACTGTTCAAAGATAGACCACTTACCATAATCTGACTTCAAATCATGCACTTTTAATGATAGTAAGTAGGTTAGTTGTCAGTTATTTAATGAAATAAGGACGCGTGCTTTGCTGAAGAATTGTTTTCACGTAAGGTGGCATATTTAGTATATCGCCTGCATTTAAAACCATCCCATCATCTTTCTCAATCAGTCATTTCTGCCTCGCTTGTAATCTGCAGGAACTAGGAGATAAGAAAATTCAAAAGCCGAACGCAGAAGAAAATGGGAAAGAAGACTAATGCCCAAGGTTTCGAGGCAAAGGAAAAGGCAAAAGAGATGTCACCCTTATACACAGACACTGCATGCAACAGAGACGCAGGAATTTCAACCTGGGAAGGCATGTATAGGCTGCTAGAGGAGGAAAACCCCAGAGTAATGAAGGCCGATAGCGCCGTGAGATCGCCAAACTCTTCTGAGGCATCCTAAGAAGAGTTGGCTTGTTCATTTCTCCACTGAATAGCAGCTAGACCCAAGATATTTCCGTATACAGATATGATCAAATGGATACTCGACAATGCAGAGTTACAAGGCAGACAATTCAAGGCTCCAGGGCATGGGCTCATAGGATCATTCGTCGCGCAAGACCTAAAGCTTATGTACCATCTTTTGGAGCCTCAGACGACCTATAACACACAATTTGTCCAGAAATTTGCAGCAGAGAACCCAAATCTGGCATAAACCACTAAAGAATGGACCAGGAGAGAGGAGCTGCTAAAAATGGATAAAAATGGTAAGTATAGCACAAGTTCTCTCACCTCTCCATATTGTTTTGCTGCAGCCATGTTCTGCAAGCTGTTTGGGATGCCAGACATAAATAAATTTTCAGCTGAATGGCTACCACTCATAGAAGCTGCCACAAATGTCGATCTCGTGGATTGGGCCAAAATATGTTCTGATAATTTGTTCACTGCTGTCATGAATTACTGTACTAAGAGATCCTCGTCACAAAGGGTCTACCCTCTGTTTTATCTATTTGCTTACATTATGGATTCTACTTGCTATGTATCTAAATTTCCAACTATGGGTTGGAAATGGACTACCCAAGACCCGTCGCCTATTCATGTTTACCACAAAGTACTATGGGATTCACAGTTCGCCCCTCACTTCTATCAGATTTGCCATGGGCTCATTTTACCCCTATATAGGATGATATATGGTGAATAACCCCCGAGGTGCTCACCCGAAGCGCAAATAGACATCATCCCCGTCGCAATATGGTTCGGGGAAGAATGGTTCACTTATATCAGAGTGTTTGGGAGCACTGTACCTCCACATGTCCTTCCTCTGTCTGTCCCCGACAAGCTTTTGGCCAGAGAAATTGCCTATCAGACTTTCTCTGAAGGCGGCCTAACAAAAGAGTTAAAAGACAAGAAGAAGTCCATATGGCCTCAATTTCCTGTAGCTTGTGGGACCTTCTCATTATTTGATGTGGGACATGCTTTTGCCGAAGTAGGGAATCTGACATCCCTACAATTGTTTAAATTCCCCGCTCGACCTTTTGACCTAAATAATGTCGCCGATGATTTCACTATAAGTGTCAGAATAAAAGTATTCACCGGAAAGAAATATTTATTTGATGACTTGTTTCAAAATAAAAGTTCATTCCAGGAAGTTTTGCGAGAAGCTAAGTCGAGGTTGTCCCAAGACGACCTCGAAAGATTTTCGTTATTCAGAGAAAGAAGGCTAGCCGGCATCCCTCTAGAAAAGCTGCAGCCACTCGCCAGAGAGCCTACTCCAAGTGTCAGGCTCAGTGGAAACTCCAGTTCTTCTAAATCTAGATTTGACGTTGTTCAAGGAACACCCGAACGCTCTAAAAAGTCTGCGAGCGACCAAGGGAAAGTAGGAGAAGCAGGCGGGGATACTGCCCAATCAAGTGCCATGTCGCAACTACAAATTATCGCTTCCTCATCAAGAAATGTCCCTCCTCCCGTCACTACATCGTTGCTCGTCACGACACAGCTCGATAAGGAGTGGGAAAACTTCAATGAGCTAATCAGCCCGGAAGGGCAGGTCCCAAGAACGCCTATAAGCAATGTGCAAGTAACACAGGAAATGGTTTCAACCGTGGTCGGTAGCGTCTCAGAAGCAGAACACGGTCATATCGCTCCGCCTCCTAAACTCCTACTTAGTGTAGAAGAAATTCCCCCAATGGACGTGTTCTATAGTCCTCAACATAAAGCAGTGGTGAGAAGACAAAGAAAAAAGAGAAAGCTGGAGAATACGCTGTCACAGAACGCCAAACATTTAGACGTCTTGTGGAAAGACCCTAACAGCAACCCCACGGAGAATATCACGAAATTGTCTCAAATTGCAGGAGCATATGCTTCTGCGACTATCGACAAGGAGTCTAAAGTTCAAAAACTATTAAAGGAGCAAATAAACCATATACAGCTACTGCAACAACAGCTGCAACAGGCCAATGCCAGCAATGAAGCGTCCAAACAACTCGAGAAACTACAAGAAGATTTTCAGCAAATGTAGATAAGCTATCAAAAAAGCCTGGACGAAAAAGGAGAGCAGTTGCACGCTTTACAAGAAATACATAAAGACAAGCCCAAGCTTTCCGAATTCGTTTCAGAATCTACTAGTTTAAATGAGCAACTTCTGCAGCAACAGGAAGAGTTGGGATGAAAAATATCGCAGTGGAGTCACTATTGCGAGCTGAGCGACAAACTCACCAATCAAGTGACAGACCTGCGAAGTGACTACGACCAGGCCGACAGATGAGTGACAGAGTATATAGCTTGGCAGAGTGGAGAGGAAGTGAAGAGAGCAAATGCACCTAGAATAAATGAAAGCCATAAAGAATTGCTCTTCAACAAATGGGATGATCAAATCAAGCAGGCCGAACAGGCGGTAGAGGCAGCGGCGACACAGGCTGGTGTTCTTATAGACTGTGTAAACGAAAATTTACACAGAGCCAACTTAATCACAGAAACCACCCTGGGATACCTACAAAACAAGTCACAGATAGAGGCAGAATGGAAAGAGAAAGCGCAGGAAAAGGGTAAGGCAATACAAGCTTTGAACAAGTTGAATTGGGAGTGCTAATGGGCATACTTAGTTAAGCCACACAGTCAATGGATGACTGTGAAATGCATCACAAACTCAGCAGAGAAAGTAGTGCCAGCTCTCAAAGATTCTGTTTTCGCAGCCCAGCTCAGCGCAGAAATCGGCCAACCGACTCTTCTCAAATCCATGTTGAACACTTGCAATTTCAAAGACCAGATCCAGAAATAACTTATTTTTAGTAGTTTGTTGTTTCTTTTTGTTTAGATTAGAAAAATGGTGGTCGTTTGGGAGTCGTATCCTACAATTTTGTAAAAACACTATTATTAGATTTAGGAAGTAGTATTTTGACCCTTCTCATGCATTTAGAGAAGGGTCCGTAGATTTGTCAAAAACTTATCCTCAGAACATGCACTTCTGCACCCTAGTGCTAGTCATTAATGGTAATTTTATCTCTTGGCAATGGTTGCTTATACTCTTTAGGTAATTTACAGTTTCGGTTGTTTATGTGTTACTGCCTGAACATATGGGTTATCATTTGGCACTTTTGTACGATGGAGTCATATGGTTCATGTGTGACATATGAATGGCTTATTATGCGATATGCTGCTCACAACTGTTTTGCTTAACTTCTTACGCAAAGTAGTTTATCTCAAATGGTTTCTTTTCTTATGATAGCTGAATGATCTTTATTACCAGTTATTATTCAAAATCTTTTTAGATCGCATAATGGAAGACATAGAATGCCGGGTTAGAATAGATTTGATTTGTTGTTTCTCCTTAGATACAATAGCATAGAGTAAAGTTAAAAATCCGATTTAGATTAGCTTTAAAATACTCTCAGATCGGCACAGTTCAACTCTATACACACACACACACACCCAAGATCGGGAAACTGGTCCCATTATCCCCAGTCGGACCCGCTATACCAAACGGATAAGGAGCTGCTAACCAAGGTCCGGACCGGGTTGGTATCCCCTTGTTGTCGACCCGATTTTCGGGGCTTCAACAGGTTCCCACACACTTCTGCTAAAATTCCATTATGGCCTCAATGATAGCAGCTTTAAGGCTCTTCCTTTTAAGCTTCACACTAAACCAAATTCACACTTCTACTTCACACAACTAGAGAGCTACAACTATGAATAGCTTGTTGTTTACTCTAAAATTAATTAGCACTAGCACACCAACATTAACACTAGCTTGTGCTTGGGGAAAATGGAGGTTTATATAGGATGAATGGATGGGAGATGGATCCTCTTCTCATGGGAGAAGATCTTATCTCTTGAGGTAGTTCCATCATTATAGGGGAAAGGAGCCCAAACTAACATCCTCGACCCCATCCAACCAAACCATTTATTAGACTTTCGTTCCGAAGCTTCTAGAGCTGGAAGCTTCAGCTCTTTATTTAAAAAACTTTCCATAAGAGGACCAACATGACTAGAAAAAAGCTCAGTCACTCTGGTCAGCACTAGGGATAGTGTTAATCCCTACATATCAGTGTGAGGAGGATAAAGTCCATTAGCATCGGTCTTGTAAACTAGGAAAAACAGAAGTTTTTGGGAAAATGGTGCAAAAGGGAATTGTTCTTCTCATGAAGAGGGACACAATGGGAGTTTCTTCATGAAGAGTAAGCATGTAGGGTTCACTATAGAGGTCCTACAAGATCAAGGAACGGGGAGTACAAGGACAGTGATAAAATGGTAATTAATGGTAATTTTATCTCTTGGCAATGGCTGCTTATACTCTTTAGGTAATTTACAGTTTCGGTTGTTTATGTGTTACTGCCTGAACATATGGGTTATCATTTGGCACTTTTGTACGATGGAGTCATATGGTTCATGTGTGACATATGAATGGCTTATTATGCGATATGCTGCTCACAACTGTTTTGCTTAACTTCTTACGCAAAGTAGTTTATCTCAAATGGTTTCTTTTCTTATGATAGCTGAATGATCTTTATTACCAGTTATTATTCAAAATCTTTTTAGATCGCATAATGGAAGACATAGAATGCCGGGTTAGAATAGATTTGATTTGTTGTTTCTCCTTAGATACAATAGCATAGAGTAAAGTTAAAAATCCGATTTAGATTAGCTTTAAAATACTCTCAGATCGGCACAGTTCAACTCTATACACACACACACACACCCAAGATCGGGAAACTGGTCCCATTATCCCCAGTCGGACCCACTATACCAAACGGATAAGGAGCTGCTAACCAAGGTCCGAACCGGGTTGGTATCCCCTTGTTGTCGACCCGATTTTCGGGGCTTCAACAGGTTCCCACACACTTCTGCTAAAATTCCATTATGGCCTCAATGATAGCAGCTTTAAGGCTCTTCCTTTTAAGCTTCACACTAAACCAAATTCACACTTCTACTTCACACAACTAGAGAGCTACAACTATGAATAGCTTGTTGTTTACTCTAAAATTAATTAGCACTAGCACACCAACATTAACACTAGCTTGTGCTTGGGGAAAATGGAGGTTTATATAGGATGAATGGATGGGAGATGGATCCTCTTCTCATGGGAGAAGATCTTATCTCTTGAGGTAGTTCCATCATTATAGGGGAAAGGAGCCCAAACTAACATCCTCGACCCCATCCAACCAAACCATTTATTAGACTTTCGTTCCGAAGCTTCTAGAGCTGGAAGCTTCAGCTCTTTATTTAAAAAACTTTCCATAAGAGGACCAACATGACTAGAAAAAAGCTCAGTCACTCTGGTCAGCACTAGGGATAGTGTTAATCCCTACATATCAGTGTGAGGAGGATAAAGTCCATTAGCATCGGTCTTGTAAACTAGGAAAAACAGAAGTTTTTGGGAAAATGGTGCAAAAGGGAATTGTTCTTCTCATGAAGAGGGACACAATGGGAGTTTCTTCATGAAGAGTAAGCATGTAGGGTTCACTATAGAGGTCCTACAAGATCAAGGAACGGGGAGTACAAGGACAGTGATAAAATGTTGTGTAATATGGTGACAAGTGGGAATAGGATGTTGATTGATCCCATTAAGAGGCTCACTAATTGGATGTGACAAAATGGCCTATAACATCATGCATAGCAAAGGTTATTCTTGTTGCTAGAGGTCAATTGTATGTGTTTAGGTAGGAGTTGTTATGAATGTAATCTTAGCTAAGACATAGACCAACATGAATCATTTTCTCATGACTTAGTTGCACGAGCATGTTTTTTTCAGCAAGAGATCCTATTATATTCTTGAGGTAGAGATTGGGAGTAAATTTTCCTTTCCCTTCAACTTAATATTCTTCATGAGACAAAGAGGAAGTTTCTCAGATCAGATCATAGGTACCTAAGGTTTTTAGCATAAGAAGAATTAGTTGACAGTTCCACATGATCAGATACAAAGGGAGATTGTTGATAGGGGGAGAATGTTAGTATCTTTTCCATTGATGTCAAAAGGGGAGAAGTAATGATGATCAAACATAAGATGGTAAATGATCATTGGCAAAGTGCAAGGAGAAGTATCAAATTAAAGTATTAATCATTGGTAATGATTTGTTGTTTGATCGTAGTGTTGACATCAATGCCAAAGTGGGATATTGTTGGAAATATGTTGTCATTAATGGAAAATGAAATGGAAAAGACAATAATGGAAAAGGAAATGAAAAGGACATGGAAAAGGCAAAGGAAGTGGAAAAGGTGATAATGGAAATGAAAATTCAAAGGCAAAGGAAAAAGCAATGGAAAAGTAATTGCATTGGTAAATATGTTGTCATTGGTGGCCAAGGTAAAGATTGATGGAAAAGGAAATAGCAGAGGTGGCATAGGAAAAAGCAAAGGAAATGGAAAAGATGTCAAAGAAATTCCTCAAGAAGCAGGTTCTAGGTGCACAAGAAGGACAAAAGGTTAGAGTCAGTGCAGTGGTTTTGGAGCTAGTTTTGGAGCACTAGACCATCTCAGATGCAAGTGTAAGCCACCTTGATGGATAGATCTCTGAAGGAGATTTCCAACAATATATGGAACTCCTGAAAGGGAATACTAGATAAAAATATAGATCCAGTCAAAGTTTTGTGACCCCAAGGCCTTCATAGCAGAGTTAAAGGTGGTTGGAGTCTTTGGCACACAGTTAAAGTTTGCACAAGTGCCAAACTTGGTACCAAAATTAGTGAAGCCTCTAAGCGAGAGCTCCAAGTAAATATGGCAGAAAACACAACAATGGGAACCATTCTCATTGGCTAGAGAAGGAGCAGGATGACACCATCCCCACAGCTATACCCTGGTGAGAGCACCCCAAAGGATTCATATATGTTATAGATGTAAAGCATTGGGATACATTGAGCAGGTGGAGCCCACCTGATAGTGGTATCCCAGAAGTTTGTTTAGGGTGCACATAAGTGTTGGGAGGAAAGTGTCAAGCTACACGGAAACTTTCCCACAACACCATAGATAGAGGTCTTGGTGGTCATGGGAGGTGCTTTCCCACATCGTTAATCATGTAGATCAATGACATATACCTTCTCCATGGACACTCCTCCCAGAATGACAATCTGTTTAGGAGTGGTGTCGAGGACAAAAGGCTTAAACCTAGTGGTTTTTGGAAAAATAATTTAACAAAGAAAAGGGTCACAAGATAAGGCATTAGAGGATATTTTCTCTCTCCCCTAAGAGGACAGGTGGTAGCTTGTGATTGGCTCAAACAACAGAGGATGATGGCATCATCATTGACACATTGCAAGTGGATTCAACATTTTTGGGCACCCTAGTGGACCTTTTTTGGATGAAACATGTCACCACTCATAGGTCAACACATGGAAGGAGTGACATCATGGTGATGTCATCTTGGTAGGGTGAGCCCAAAAGATTTGAAATGGTGCGTAAGAGACAAAGCCAAGCAATAAGAGCCAGGAAACATTGGCAATTGACAAGTTGGCAATGACAACAGTGACAAACAATTAAAATGGTGTCAAGAGGACCCATAAGACATCTCATCCTATAGGATTTACCCTGACAGGAATATTAAATGAGCTTATCGAAAGGCATCGGCTAGTAGGCATCAAGCCACTACGGAATAAAGACAACAATCAAAGAAACGGCAGGCAGTCCCCATGACATGTCAACTTGGAGGTTAGACCCCGGCGTGTTATTGTGGTACACATAAGTGAATGCCCCAGGAGGAAGGGAGCTACGGGCTATGCACCCGCATAGGGTCTCATGCAACCATTAGAGACTAGGAGTGCGGTGGGTAATAAAGCAAGTTGGGTTTGGGAGCTCCAAGCTTAGCACCTAAAACCAACCCTTAGGGAATTTCACGTAGAAATGAACCCAGTTCATAGAGAATAGAGTCATGGATGCTCTTGCGAGGTGCAGGACTAAGCGCCTGGACCTGTCCCTTGGTTGTTTCACATAGAACACGACCAAGGGTGCAATTCCAATAGAATTTTGGGCCATCCCCAAAACTCAAAATCTCGTAACTTGTAAAGAATAGAAAATAATAAAAAAAACAAGAGCTTGCGAGCTCAAGCCTTGGGTGGTTTCCTTGCATAGAGGCGTGACCAAAAAAGAAAATCCATTAATTTAGGGAACAAGGCCCCTGACAACATTGGGGCATAAAGGGCTTAATGCCTAAATGATTCACCAATGGTCATAGAGACCATACCTTGGGTTGTTCCATGTAGAAACAAAACCAATGGTGTAAAGACATTTGTAAAGGAAATAAACTCGTGAAGGGCTCCAACCAGCTAAGCTCCTGGAGCCTAAACCGATGGTTGCAAAGACATAGTATTATGGTGGAAAAGTAGGTAAAGGTTCCAATGAAAGGGACTTAAACCAAAATTTGGCGGAATGACAGTTTGACAGTAGTTTTGGCAGCTAAGCCAAAATCAACTACAACTAAAAATAGAATAAGCACTACTAAAACCTATAAAAGTCCAGATTAGCTAAAAACTTCAAATAAACTCAGTTCAACAGGAAAAAAAGTTGGTTAAGGTTTGAGAACTTGGTGAATAGGTGCAAAGGGATGACATGAATAGGACAAAGATAAAAAGTAAAGAAATACATGTAGCAGATAAGAGAACAAGTTAACTAAAGATCAATCTAAAAATATCACTAAAAAATTCTTTAAAGGAAGAATTCGAGTAGAAGAATGGGTGGTTGTACAGAAGAGTGTGTGGATTAGAGGTTGTTGATGTAGCGTGATTCATAATGGCGGTACTCATTAGAGGTGTATCAAAGACCATTCTTGGTATCTAAAAGATGATTCTAAAGATGAAAATAAGTGCATAAGTGGTTGGTGTTGATGCATAAAGTTTGGTGATTTATTCAGTGATGACAGATTCTTGAAGGTGGTGGTGGTTTGTATCAGTAATCAGAGTTTGTTGAAGGTGATTTTATCAATAATCAAATATTGTTGAAGGGTTTGGTGATTAAGGAAAACAATTATTTTGAAAGAAGTGAAGGCCTATTGATTTTAGTTTGAAAATGAATGAAATATGGATCAACAAGGCTAGCAAGTGGTAGCTTGTATATCAGGGGTAGAAACACCTTCTAGTGGGTGGAAACAAATATTTTGTGGAAAGAGGCCCTTTTAGAAAATACTAATAAATAAGAAAGGATTGAAGTTCCTTTTAGTAGCAATTGATGAACCTACAAGTGGTAGCTTGTGAGGCCATGATGTAATCAAGTTGAAGCTTGTAATAAAAGTAAGATTGGTGTCTTTTGTATATGTTGCTCATGTGCTTGGTTTTTATGATGTTATACATGATTGAGTTGTTTTTTTTTATCCATGAATAATTGTTAAAGAGATTAAAAAGTGAAATTTGTGAAGAATTGTATAATTTGGCCACACTACTGATTCACCCCCCATCTCAGCAGTGTCTTGGTTTCCATGGTTTATAACACCCCTAAGTAGATGTGAATGCCTAATATGGTCATTAAACATATATACACATGAACATCCATGATGTATTATTAATAGTTGTAACCTCATCCAATGAAATTGACAAAAAACTAGCACTTGAAATCTTTTGTTTTATATCATCATTTTTTACTTGAGCTAGATATCTTGCCCAGACCCAACTGCTTGTTATAGATCAATATGAATATGGAAAATTTGACACTTACAAAAAAAATAAGTATTCCATGTAATCTAGATAATATGTCAATGGACGACCTTTAGATAAGATGTGAGATTCAGTGCTTAATTGTGTCATCTTGGATAATAAATTTATTTCATTTTCTTTCCAAATATAAACATGATGTCTCCTTCACTTGGATCAAGTTTTCATTTTCTTACTAAATATTTCTTATATTCATCTTCAAATTTTGCATGTCAACATTACTTAGAATATTTCTATTTAATAATACATTTCTCCTCACCATGTACATATTCTTTTTATACACCTGTCCTGCATGCTTCTCTATTGTATCTAACTTTTTTTGACATTTAATTTCCTTGCTAATTTTCCAATTACATACATTCCATCTAGCTTATTGTGAACTCTCATTCTCATTTTTTGGAGGAACTTTTTGAATACATGTAAATCTTGAGACCCAAGTTTTTTGGAAGTTTCTGCATATGTCCCATTAGGCTTTTTCTTTTTTATTTTTAATGAATGCATTGTATCCTCTCCCTAGGAAAAACCTTCAATATTTTCATCGTATATTTATAGTCAAGATGCATTTATATCACTTTGATAACTAGATAAACCTATTCTCTCATTTGTTATTTGGATATTAGAAACAATCTCACAAGATTTGACATCTTCTTCAGTGATAGGCTATTCAAATAACCTCGAAGCATGAAGAGAATGTTGATCTTTGAATTTTCATGGTGAGATTGCATGGTGTTCCCAAGAAGATCATATCAGATAGAGATCCCAAGTTCACTTGCAAGTTTTGGAAAGAGTTTTTTTTTTTTTAGGTTTGGGGATATAGTTATATTTTATTACATCTTATCATCTAAAAATAGATGGATAGGAAGAGAGGGTTAACAAGATTCTTGAGGACATGTTGAGGATGTATTTCATACATCAACAGAAGAAGTGGGAGGAGTATCTGCCATTGGTAGAGTTTTCATATAATAATGGGTATCAGGAGTCCTTGAAGATAAGTCCATTTGAGGTTCTTTACGAGCAAAGTTGTAATACTCCTATTAGCTAGAGTGATCCAGTGAACAAGGTATTTATTGGACTGGACATGTTGGCTCAAATGGAAAAGGAATGCAGGTTATAAATGGAATTTGAAGGTATCATAGGATAGGAAAAAGAGATATGCATATCAACATAGGGTATTTTAGGAGTTTCGGGTTTGGGAGCATGTGTAATGGCACATCAAACCCAAGAGGATATCCTTGAGGATTGGGTCATGTGTCAAGTTTGCACCTTAGTATTGTGGGCATTTTTAGGTCCTTGAGAGGATTATACTAGTGGCCTACAAAATCGCACTACCTCTGATAGTGAAAGTCCATGATGTTTTCCATGTTTCATTGCTTAAGAAGTATGTTCAAGATTTTGGTCATGTGATTTGATGGTTTGTATCGCAAGTGGAGTCGGAGGAAGAATTCCATCCGGAGCCTCAATGCATATTGCAACAAAAACAACTCATGATCTAGAAATGAGAAATCAAGCAATTTAAAGTGCAATGGAAGCACTTTGGGCCCAATGAAGCTACATGGGAGATGGTTGATCAGATGTGGGATTTGTATCCGCCATTATTCGTTGGGTCAAGAAAATGAGTTTTCTATATGTATGTATATATGTGTATGGTTGTAGTCACCACGATGAGATATGTTATAAAGCTCTAACAAGTGGTATGATTATCATTTTTTTCATGTTGGTCATGGTTTGAAGTAGATGTTCATTGTAAATATGACATTGAGCTATGTTATAAAGCTCCATAAGGAGTATCTTTTGTTTGAAACGGTTTGTTGGTTATAGGTGTCATAGAACACTGAGGACAATGTTCACCCAAGGGGGAGGGGTTTGTAATAGCCCCGAGTTAAAATTGTATGTAATAAATATTAATAAAGGGAAAATAAGACCAAACTCATGGGACACATATTCCAAGTTGAATGTTGGGAAAAGTGCCATAGTGGACATCACTTTCAGTTTATTAATTACTAAGGAAATCAGCAAACACATTGGCAAAGGAAAAGAGGCATTAATTAGAATTTATATATGGAAATAAAGGAAAATAGGAGAAAAGGGAGGTGAAGAGACACAAATTTTAATGAGAGGGAAATTGAAGGGAAAATGAAGAAAATAGAGACATCAATAATAAAAATGCTTCAAATAACTAATTCACATCTTTTTGTCAGTTTGGATTTGAAATTATTTCCAGAGAGACAGAGCACCAAGAGGAGAAAGTAAGCAAGCAAGAAAAGGAAGGAAAAGGAAAAGCAAGGAAAGCAAGGAGAAGGTTGGATTAGCGGCTTCAAAATGAAGATTTTGCAAGTAACAAGTTGTATGTATGATTTTGTAGGTAAGGTGTGAATCCATGGTACATGAATTTGTTTATTTAGTTCATTTGTTGTCATTGACATGGATTTTTCCTGGTTTGAATATGGTTTTAGCCTTGCCTTGGCATTTCCTAGATAGCCATGTTGTGCTAGGATTCATTTTTAGTTGAGCTTTGGATTGTCATAAGGTTTTGGAACGAGATGAGGTGGTCTTAGGAAAATTACCAAGGGTTGGGGGTGGATATGGTTTTCTCGAGGAAGCCCGTGAGAGGTGGGTGGAGATAGGAAAATTCTTGAAGGTATGGTGAAGAAATTATGAGGCATCTAGGGTTGGTTTGGTCTTGTGACCTTGGGACTGTTTTAGGTGAGATCATGTTAGTTTGAGGGTGGAGGTGGTTTAACCTCTAGATTCCCTTGGTTGTTTATCTATTGGTTTATCCTATGAGATCCCACATTCATTCTTGGAATATGGCATGAAAGTGATTGGTTGAAAGAAATATTTGGTTCAGATCAAACTATGGTCAGGTGGTACGTGTAAGTCCCTAACTTGGCTAGATTTTTCATAAGTTAATAAGAGCTAATCTTATATTATAATCTATGAGCATTTGTACGTATTATTATGTTTCTTTGATAGTTGTTATATCATGGTTAATATTCTAGTTACATGTTGGTTATAAGATTGATCTAAGATGTGCTCTAACTATGGCTCTTATTATGCTTTGATAAGTTATTGAACGATTGATGAATGCATGGACTAACCAATGTTGTTGCAAATACTTGAGAGGGAATTATACCTTCTTAGAGAATTTCAAATGAAGTACAGAGATTTACACTCAGATATGTATTCATGACTTGTATCTTACATGTCTACCATGTGTTTGACAAAATTTCTATTGTGTTCTAATTAGTCTAGGTCAAGTTCAGACATCAAGTTTGAATGATCAGAATTGTCATTACATAAAATATGATTCCAGAAAGCTACAAAAAATTTTGGTTAGTGTTCAGAAGGCTATCCTAGAAAAGTAGCTCAGATCTCGGGATTGCATGCACAAAACTAAGGATCTGGGTCATAACCACATGGAGAAAGGATTGTTAGTGTGGTTGGAAGCTCATAGTTACATGAAGGCAGTGTTGAGGGTGTGATTACATGTCTAGGTTAGAGAAAAATGGTTCCAGCTCAGGGGTTGGGCAGCTGGGGTGGTTTTTCAACCTCTGAGTGATTTTTGGCTCCTTAGGAAGGTCAATAAGTCTTATTTATAGGCCCCACTTCCTTAATTGGAAGTAGAAGGTCAGTTCATTTCATAATTGTGCTATGCTTCACATTTACCCATAGGGCTTGTAAAAGCGGGTAAAAGTGGGGTGGTGTGCTACAATGACATGGGATTTAAGGACAGACGTGTGGCATTTTTGCGACCATACTTATTGATGGAGTTATAGCATAATTTTGGAGGGATGACTTGGAAATTGGAATACTAGTTTGTTTGACTTGGATTTCTCTTGTAAATGAAGAAGTTATAAGGAAAGGATTGACGGGATTTCCCCTTGTGGATTTTTCCTTGGCCTTTGGCCTAAATTCTAGTGTCTCTTGTCTCTTGTCCATTATGATATCTATATTTTTTTAATGTGTAATTGGTTGATGGCATAACTAATCAAAGTAAATACTAATAAAAATAATTTGTATCGTTCACAAATAATTACCATGATAGGAAATTTTACATTGTATCCAGATTTCAACACTTTGGAGGAGGAAACTCTTTGGGGTTAAGACCTTCAATATGCTCAAGATTTACTTCAGAGGTAATGATTTGATTACTATCTTAATCATGAGTTTCAAAATGATATGAATGAGGAAACACACCATCCATACAATGGCAGCCCTCCTTTTAGGACTAAAAAGACCATTGACGGGGCTAAATACACCACTTATAGTCTTAAGGGGATCTCTTTGATATGATGCCCCAATTAGACTTCACATAATTTGGGATAAGATTCCCATATGAAATGTTGGCCCTAATACCATCTTATGTTTGGCGAAGATTATATTTTGGATGGATGAGAGAAGAAAAAGGGAAATCCAAATAAGGCCCTTGTTGTGATGCAAGTGAAAATAAGTTTAAGGAAATACGTTAAGTGAATAAAACAAAGAATATTACAACATATTTGTAAATGAATATGAACCTTAAAGAAATAATTATAACAATATTTACTTAACATACATGAAGACAAAAGCATACTAGCTATTAATTGTAAAATAGTTTACAACCAATAACCAACATGAAAGCATGTAGAAATAAGCAAGTAATTCCTAGAATGATAGAAGTTTCTAGTTAACAAAATAGGTCATTAACCATCAACAAGTCAAGAAAATCATATAATGCCAAATAAAAATAAATAAAAACCTTACAAAATTCAATAACATATGGGAGAAAATGTTTGTCATGGGCCAAAAGGCTTTTTAGTATTAATGCAGAAATGTTCCATGCAAAGTCACGCAATATCTACAGGAAACCCAATTGTGGGAATTCAAAAGCTAGAACTTTATCTTTAAGGTAATTAAAAGCTTATCCCCTTCGAGAGTCCTCTAAGAGTCCAAAATCTAAAAGTAATTTATCTCTATTCATGAGAGTATATTTATACAAAATGAGATGAATTTTCACCTTCCATGACTCTTCACCTACCCTCATGTATAATTTCTAATTCTATTTTATTTTACATAATTACATTGAAAATTAAAATGAATAAAAATAAACATATTTTATGAAATTAATTCCAAAATAGACCAGGATTGGACTTGAACTTGTAACCCTTTGGTCACATGGTTGTACCAATCCTTATAATCAGCTGCAATAGACAAAATCTTCTTTGAAATTAGCCTCTCATTAATAGCTTCATACCTGTAGGTGTTAGACACCATTATCTTTAGATCAGCCTGGATTTTGGGGGAAAATGATAGAAGCATGGTGTGAAATTTGGTGGGCTCCAACAGCTTTTGTTCTAATGCCTCCTTATTTGGTTTCATGTCTTTTTCTGTGACAGCTAATATTTGTGCATGCATCATCTCTTGTATCTCATGTTCTATTTCCTTTTCTTGCTTCATCTCTCCCTGTGCTCTGATGGACACTAATTGGTGGCCTTTGATCAACCACTCCATAATACTACAGTGTTGTTGATACATACACAAAGTTTTTGCCATGTCCTTTTTAAGCTTCTCCTGAGCTCAGATGTCAAGCCAGACTTTTACTTTATCTCTTTTTCTACCTGGTTCATCTTTCCTTAGCCATTTCTTTGGTGAAGTTGGGTATGTTGTACTCCATACCTACATTAAATCAATAGTTGTTAACATTTCCTTTAATTGCACGCCTTTTGTATTAACTGCATATTGGACTAATATAAGTGTGGAAGCCATCTTTTGGAGTGTTATCAAATCTTGGTATAGCTACTTTACAAAGTCTTCTAATGATATATTTACTTTCAATGCCATATTTTAGTAATCCTTGTGTTGAGCAACTAATTTCTCATTATTATTACCATTTATTGACATCTATTTCATCCATTTCCACCATTCTTTTATCACGTTATTTATCATAATTTATCATATAATTCCATTTTATAATTATTCATGCTCTTTTGGATTAGTGATGTTTATTCTCCTTTATTTTTAATAAATTGAAGATTATTATGCATGATTTTTCCAATGATGGTTTATTAATGAATTTTTTATAACATCAGTCATTATTTTAGCCTCCAAAATTTCTTCTAGATTGAAATTTTGATCTTCATCTCATAATTAAATATGCCAAATCGTAAATTCACTAGGATAAAAAGTGACAGTTTTGCATTGGACTTTTTGGGCAAATGAAGATGAATCTTGAAAATACGAGACATGAGTGTTAGAAATAATACTGAGAGGAGGGGTGAATTAGTATTATCATATCAATAATTTAATTTTCCAAACAAATTTGTATACGCTACTTCAGCTAAGTGAAATAGCGTGTATACACGACTGTACTTAAAGCAACTAGCATATATGCATAGAACTTTTGATTTACCCAATTTTTCATGCATTGAACTTTAACCAATATATCGTAGATTTATTAGATAGTGTTGTAAAATAATAATAAATAAACACACATGAAACACCAAGATATAAGGTGGAAAGCTAATGTGGGTGAAAACCACTTGCCGTTGTCGTCTTTGTCTTCTTTTACTAATAAGAAAATATGTTTACAATTTTTTACTAGTGCAGACTTATACCAGTATGCATGCTTCTACCTACAGAAGGTTACAACCTTCTCTAGTTCTCCAGCTTCTACTAGAAGGGAGCTACAACCCCCTAACTCTTGTACTAGCTGATATGTTTACTAGTATGTAGGCTGCAACCTACAGAAGGCTACAACCTTCTTTCTTCCTCCACGAACCACGTTTCATAAATTTTCAGACTAGATCTATCAACAACATCATAACTATAATTCAATCATCCAATACATCTGCATCAACCAATCACTTTCTGAACCAACCACCACCGAATCAATCAATCTCTTTGACAACCCATCAATCTAATCATTCAAAATATTGTCACCAAAATACAATGACCAGAACCTAGAACATTGCAACAGCAAATAGAAACAACTGAAACATACTTTATAAGGTATACGCTACTTCCATGTGTTGAACCTGCATGTATACGTGATTTTCTTAAGGCCAACTAACGTATACATTTGCAAATATTAGTTAATAATTCTGTAGCTATTCCAGACTTCATTTATACCCAGATCATAATATTTACACAACAATATCTGTGTTAGTATTCAGATCTAGAATAAACACGATCAAACCATATAAAGATAATTCATTTCAAGCCTTAAGATCCTGATCCATCATTAGATCTTATCCTCTAGCAACTGCTAAGGTTCATCCTTGGTTCAGATCAAGCACAACACCATAAGCCAATAAATTGCATACTAGATCTCACACTTCATCAGATATTCAATACTTTCACCCTTGGCCTAATGATCTTCTCTTCCTTTTATAGTTTTAGGCCTTTCTCAATACCATGGTCCAAAACCACTTAAGGCTAATACCTTGGACCAAATACCTAGGGTCAATACCTCAGACCAGATACCTTAGACCAATACCATGGATCAAAATACCATGGACCAAATACCTTGGACCACAAACTTATTTTTCCAAGACATACATGCTTTTCCTTATGTGAAAGTGTGTGTGTATGTATACGATACTTTTGTTCAATGAACCTACATGTATACACACCTTGGTCGAGATGAACCTACATATACCTCTCTTTATTTATTCTTTGTAGTATGATCTGTAATTCTTTGTTGTTAACCTGTTGTACTGTGATCTTTCATCTGAGTGAGTTGCCATCAAGGACAACACCTGTATCATAATGCCAAAAGTCTCCCCCTTTGGACTTGATCGCAACAACAAAACCAAGTCACTCTCCCCCTTTGACATCAAGGGAAAAGGGTCATGCTCCCCCTGAGTACATGTTGAATTCTCTGGTATGCTGAAATGTAATGATAGAGCTCCCATGATTGAGTCCATACTCCACCTGAGTAATAGCAAACTCTGCAAGAAGATTTTCTAAAAGAATAACATGAATCTATAAATCAACTATGTGAGGATGACTTTCCTATCACCAATGGCTCATACATCCAACTCCCAACCAAGTTGGGATACACCAATTGTTTATACATGACAAAAATAATAAATATTACATCATCCATCCCATGCATAGTGGGGTTACAAATTAGGTCTTTTCATGACCTTTACATTAAATGATATACATGACATTTATAATAAGGACAACCAACCTAAACAAGACCATTATAATCATCAGCAACAATCATATACCATATATGGTCTGCAACATCAACAACATCAGGATCAATAGCCTGTATATTTCCATCATCAAAAGAGTCACCTGAATCAAAACAATTATGCGGATCTGTAACAAGACCTTCTAAGATAATGCCAACAATGCATTATTAGAAGCATATTCTCCCCTTGAACCTGTGCCAAATGTTCACTGTCAGAAACATCAAGGCATCATCATCAATCAGATATACATCAAGTTATCAAGAACTTATGAGGACCAACATATTTCCACATGTTATCAGCAGATCGTAACCATCATCAAACAAAGCATATAATTGACAGAAGCATATTAGACCCCTTTTTCCTGAGTCTAGCCCACTTCTTTTCCTCAAACCAACATATACGTGACTATGCCCACAGAAACTCACATATGTATGCAACTACGCTTCATGAAACTCGCGTATAACAACCTTTCTCTAAAAAATAGGATTCAACAGTAGGATGATGCAGCAACTACTCCCAACTTTTGTCTGAGATATTAAAATATCTCTCTGGGCAGTGGTTTAATGAATATATCAGCAACCTGTTCTTTGGAGGGAACATACTCCAATTTGACCTTTTGTTCAAGCACTTGTTCGCGTAGAAAATGATATTTTATGGATATGTGCTTGGTCTTGGAGTGCATGACTGGATTCTTTGAATTATTGAATGCACTTGTATTATCACATAGAATGGAGATGGGTGGAGTACATGTGATCTGAATGTCTTGCAAGGTTTGTATCATCCAAAGTAGTTGTGTACAGCAAGATGCAGCAACCACATATTCTGCTTCAGCTATAGATAATTCAATTGAACTTTGTTTCTTGCTAAATCAAGACACTAACCTAGAACCCATATAGAATGCACCACCACTAGTGCTTTTTCTGTCATCAATACTTCCTGCCCAATCTGCATCAGTATATGCATGAAGAGTAAGCTCTGTACCTCTAGGATACCATAAACCAAATTTTTGTATTCCTTGAAGATATTTGAAAATCCTTTTGACTGCCTTAAGGTGTGATTCCTTTATATTTACTTGGAATCTTCCAACTATTCCTACTGCATGCATGATGTCAGGTCGAGTACATGTTAGATAAAGTAGACTGCCAATCATGGATCTATAAGTTGGTTGATGTACTTCCGTTGATTCATCATTTGAGCTGAAACTACACCCTGTTACCATTGGGGTACATACTGGTTTAGAATCTTCCATGTCGTACTTTTTCAAGATCTGTTTGAGATATTTGGTTTGTGAAAGAAAAATACCATCTTTATTTTGTTGAACTTGTATACCAATAAAATAGGTAAGCTCACCAAGCAAGGACATTTAAAATTTTTGTTGCATTACTAAAGCAAAATTCTGACTCGTGGATTCTTCATTGCTACCAAAAATGGTATCATCAACATAAACAACAATTATTAGCAATTTATTAGTGTCAATCTTTGTATATAGATTGGTATCTGCTAACCCCTTTGAAAAACCCCGTTGGTGGAGATATTTGTCAAGACAATAATACCAGGCCCTTGGAGCCTGTTTTAGACCATAGAGAGCCTTTCTGAGTCTGCATACAGTTTTTTCATCATTTCCAAGAATGAATCCTTCTGGTTGTTCAATATAGACTTCTTCTTTTTCTAGGTCTCCATTAAGGCAGATTTTACATCCATTTGATATACTTTGAATTTCTTAAAACTAGAAGGAGCAAGAAACATCCTTATGGCTTCATGTCTAGCAATAGGTGCAAAAGTTTCTTCAAAAAATCCATACCTTCTTATTGAGCATATCCTTTATAGACAAGTCTGGCCTTTTTTCTAATAACTTCTCCATTTTCATTCACCTTGTTTTTGAATATCCATTTAGTTCCTATTATATTCTTATCATGAGCTCTAGGAACTAATTCCCAAGTATAATTATTTTTAATTTTCTCAAGTTCTTCATTCATAGCCTTGACCCAACATTCATATTTGCATGATTCATTTACATTTTGAGGTTCGATGGAGGATAGTAATGCTAGATAGCTTGAGGTTTATGTAATAGTTCTTCTTGTCTATACATCAGCCTCTTTTTCCCCTAAAATTTGAGTTTCTGGATGATTTTTTTGCACATACCTAGTCATAGTCTTTTCTTCTACTGTTATCTCTTCTTTTGGTGCTTCATTGGTTTCTTCTTCAGAATCATTGTGATTTTATGTGGGAAAATAATCCCCATCTTCTTCATTATCAAAATCTTTGGTTTTTATCTGTTTTGGATTTTTGCATGCTTCATCAACTACAACATCAATGCTTTCAACAATTTACCCAAGTCTCTTATTATAACATTTATATCCTTTACTTCGAGAAGAGTAGCCAAGAAGAATACCTTCATTTGCTCTGGGCTCAAACTTACCAAGTTTTTCATTAGTCATTTTGATATAGCATTTGCTTCCAAAAACTTTAAAGTGTTTTACCGTAGGAGCCTTACCATACCAAAGTTCATGTGGAGTTTGAGTGCTATTTACTCGAACATTTTCTTGGTTAAGAATAGTTACAGCAGCAAATGCAGCTTCACCCTAGAAGGTTGCAGGAGTTTGAGATTCATCTAGCATAGCTCAAGCCATTTCTTGAACAGTTATGTTCATTATTTCTACCACTCCATTTTGTTAAGGAGTTCTTGCGGTGGAGAACTACCTTTTTATTCCATGTTGTTCACAAAAGTCAAATAATTCATCCGAGGTAAATTCCCGTCCTCGATCAGATATGAGGCATTTGATTTTGTGATCTAATTCATTTTCAACCAAAGTTTTGAAGGCTTTGAACTTTTCAAATTCTTCATGTTTATGCTTTAGAAGACCTATCCAACACATTCTGGAAAAATCATCAATGAACAATATAAAGTATTCTTCTCCACGAGGTGACATTTTCCTTGATGGTCCACATGAATCACTATGAACAAGTTCAAGAGGCTTACTAGCTGACCCTTCTTTTTCAATGAAGTGAGATTTGGTTTTCTTACCGAATTGACATGGTTTGCATATTCCATTTTCAGGAATGCTGATATCTGGAAGATCATGAACAACCTAGAATCTGCATGCTTTTCTTATTTGAGAAAGGCTTAGATGCCCCAATCTTCTGTGCCATAACCAGTTTTCATAATTTTTTCTTAGATAGCACCGTTGTTGTCCTTCCTTGAGTATGTATAAGTTGTTTGGATTTGTTGTACCTTTGATCATGGTTTCTCCTGTATCAAGCTCAGGAACAACACATACGTTTGATCGAAACACCACTTCATTTCCTTGATCACACATTCGACTGACACTCAATAAGTTATGTTTTAGACCATCTACATACATAACATTCTCATATTTCACCTTTTCTTTCAAGACAATAGAGCCTTTACCTTTTATGAAAACAGGAGTGTCGTTTTCAAATGAGACATTCTTTTCTTTTTCTAAGACATTATATGAGTGAAGTTTGTCTTTGTCACCTATCATGTGTTTTGAGCATCCACTGTCGATGTACCACTAATTTTCATATCCTTCTACATACAAGGCTATACCACATCTTTCTGTTTGAGGTTCTTTCCTTCTCCATATTTTGGGATTTAATGGAGTTTGCTACTTTTAAGATATTTTCTGAAATTTACTCTTGCATTCAAGTTCTTCATGGCCAAAGTTGTTACAAATTGAGCATTCTCTTTCATTTTCAAGAAGAGAAAAGTTATTATAGGAACTTTTCTTGATCCTTGTCACATTCCTTTGATTTCATGCTTCTCTAGTCATGATGGTTTTGAAGCAACACATTTAGAAGCTTTGTGTCCAAAATTATGACATGAGAAACATTGACCATTAAAGAAGTTCCTGCAATTATCGAATATATTGACCTGGTGATTGTAGTTTCTATTGATATTCATCTTTGAAGCAAACTGAGTATGATTTACCTGAGGTTGGTTGTGGCTTCTGTTCATCTTTGAAGCAAATTGAGCCCAATTTTCCTAGTGATCTATTTTATGCCTTTGCTGACAATTGTCATACTATTCACTGTTCTTTGCTACATCAAGATAGCTTTTAGTGGAGGTTGACGACTTCTGTTATTGAGATGCTTCTTTAGTATATCCAAGACCTGTCTTTATCATAGGAGAATGCTGCACTTTGATAATTTCATTTAAGGTTTCTGATCCTTTAGAAAATCTAAGATTGAGAGATTTTGTTTTCTCAAGATCCTTTCTTAGACCCACAATTTCACATTCTAGTTTTTCATTGTGTTTTTCTCTTTCAGCAAGTTGGTATGTCAAGGTATCTATAATCATATTCTTTTCTTCTAAACAAATTTTGAGTTAGAGATTTCTTCATGAAGGTCATATTTTTCTAAAGCATCCCAAAAATTATCATCTTCATAAGCCATTAGAAGTCTATAGTCATTACTATTTTCATCACTATTTGATAAACCATCACTATCTTCATGAGTATAGTAACTCTTTTTACTTACACTTTTTTTCTATTCCATTTTGCAGATTCCTTTCCTTTATCATATTTATATTTATGAGGACATTTGACAGCATAATGGCTGACTCTACCATAGGCAAAACATTTGAAAGGTTGTTTACCTCTAAATCTTCCAAAACCCTATTGAAGCTTCTTGACAAAGTTTACTTCATCTTCTTCTTCTTAAATATGTCTTGATTCATTGAGTTCTTCCTTTCCTTTTGCTGAAGCTTTAAATGTGGCTTCTCTCATATCTGATGGACCTCCTTTTCTAATCTCAAAGGCAGTTAAGATTCTGTGAAGCTGTGTCATAGTGATAGTCTGTAGATCCTATTTTTCTTCGATGGCAGATACTTTTGATTCAAATTTAGCGGAGAAGAATCTTAAAACTTTCTCAACTAAGGTAACTTCCTTTATCTCTTCACCTAGATTCTTCAAGCAATTAACAACCTCATCTATACGTAAGAAGTAACTAGCTATACTTTCATCATTGTGCATCTTAAGAGTTTCATATTGAATTCTGAGAGTTTGCAGTTTAGCACATTTTTCTTGAGAGTATCCTTCGTAGCTTAGAAAGATTTTGTCCCATATTTCTTTGGTTAATTTGAGCTGCATAACTTTGACAAACTCTAATTGTGACAGACTTCCCAATAATGTATTAACAACCCTAGCATTGGATTCATATTTCTTTTACCTGTTGTATCTGTAGGAATTGCTAATGGAAATGTATATCCTCCTTCCACGATTTCCTAGACATCTGTTCCAAGTGATTGTAGATAGGTTGTGGTTCTTATCTTCCAATGAACAAATTTGCTCCCATCAAATATTGGTGGTCTGATGGATCCCACGCTTTCTTGATTACTCATGATGATGGATCTCCCTTCAAGAGATCAAGCTTCTTCTGAAGGACCTACTCTAATACCAATTGTTGGAAATAATACTAAGATGACTAAGAGGGGGGGGGGGGGGGGGGGGGTTGTGGGGGGGGGGGGGGGTGGGTGAATCAGTATTATCAAATCAATAATTTATTTTTCCAAACATATTTGTATACACTACTTCAACTAAGTGAACTAGTATGTATACGCGACTGTACTTAAAGCAACCAGCGTATATGCAAAGAACTTTTGATTTACCCAATTTTTCATGCATTGAACTTTAACCAGTATATCAAAGATTTATTAGATAGTGCAGTAAAAGAAGAATAAAGCATCACACATAAGAAACACACATGAACACCAAGATATAAGGCGGAAACCCAGTGTGGGTGAAAACCAGCTGTTGTTGTCGTCTCTATCTTCTTTTAATAATAACAAAATGTGTTTACAATTTTGTACTGGTGCAGCCTTATATCAGTACGTAGGCTTCTATCTGCAAAAGGTTACAAACTTATCTCATTCTCCAGCTTCTATTGGAAGGGAGCTACAACCCCCTAAATCTTGTACTAGCCGATATGTTTACTAGTATGTAGGCTGCGACCTACAGAAGGCTACGACCTTCTTCTTCCTCGAAGGACCACGTTTCATAAATTTTCAGACTGGATCCATCAACAACATCATAACTGTAATTCAATCATCAAATACATCTGCATCAACCAATCACTTTCTAAACCAACCACAACCGAATCAATCAATCACTTTGACAACCCATCAATTTGATCATTCATAATATTGTCACCAAAATACAGTAACCAGAACCCAGAACTTTGCAACAACAAACAGAAACAACTGAAACATACTTTATAAGGTATATGCTACTTCCATGTGTCAAACCTGCATGTATATGTGCTTTTCTGAAAGCCAACTAGTGTATACATCTACAAATATTAATTCATAATTCTACAGCTATTCCAGACTTCAATTATACCTAGATCATAATATTTACAAAGCAACATATTCGTCAGTATTCAGATCTAGAATAAACATGATCAAACCATATAAAGATAATTCATTTCAAGCCTTAAGATCCCAAACCATAATTAGATCTTATCCTCCATCAACCGCTAAGGTTCATCCCTGGTTCAGATCAAGCACAACACCATAAGCCAATAACCTGCATACTAGCTCTCACATTTCATCATATATTTGATACTTGCACCCTTGGCCTAATGATCTTCTCCTCCTTTTATAGTTTTAGGCCTTTCTCAATACCATGATCCAAAACCACTTAGGACCAATACCTTGGACCAAATACCTAGGGTCAATACCTTGGACCAGATACCTTGGACCAATACCATGGATCAAAATACCATGGACCAAATACCTTGGACCACAAACTTAGTTTTCCAAGATATACACACTTTTCCTTCTATGAAAGTGCATATTTATGTATACGCTACTTGTGTTCAGTGAATCTGCGTGTCTATGTACCTTGGTCAAGATGAACCTATGTATACCTCTCTTTCTTCATTCTTTGTAGTCTGATCTATAATTCTTTGTTGTTAACCTGTTGTACTGTGATCTTTCATCTGAGTGAGTTGCCATCAAGGACAAAACTTGTATCATAATGCCAACAACGTGTTTTGTGCAGAACACATCAAATTAGTTTTCCAATTATAATTTTTCCAAAATTCAACCCAGATTGAGAGAAATGCAAGGTTTTTCAAAGGAAATTTTCGTAGATTTCTTTTGTGGTCATTTTCCAAATTGCCTCAATTGCAATTCCAAGTTCGATTTACTTCTAGCTAAATGTTGATGGGAAGATATTTCAAATCTCATATTGCTTATTTAGATTTTATAATCAATCTAAATTATAAGGGAAATCATTTTGTAATCAGTTTGTTGTAAATTTCCCTTTGATGTTTGTGTATTTAAAGAACACAAATTAGAGAGAAAATAGATAACACATAGAACATATTAGATATTGAAGGATCAAATCCATACATTCTAATCATTATTGAGTTTCATTAATACAAATCTAAGCAACATGGTTTGGATTGTTCAATTTATTATGTGAGTTCTTTTCTTTGATAGACCGTTTCCTTGTGGTTAGGCCCGCCTTCCGGTTGAGGTATTGTCATGTAATTATTAGTAGATTAGTTATATTTTTGTTGTTTTAGTGTGATTACACAGTGATTCTTACAGAATTGCTTTGTTGTTTCCTCATTTACTACTCTTGAAGCATTCCATTTGTTGATCCCTTCGTTAAATGGTTTTTTCTACTTTGTTGTTATTTTCATTCTTGTTCCCTCAGAACAAAATTGTTGTTTCATATAATTTCTATATTTCATTTAATTTTTTGTTTTAGATTATCATTTAAATTATGTTGGGTGCAATAGGTTAAATTCTAAATTCAAAAATGTGTGGTTCAATTTAGTATTCATTTAATTCGTGTGATTAGTATAATTCTTTTCCTATCATTTACTTCTTTTTAAATTTAGTATTGTTTTTCAAGGATTACATTTTTTTTCTTGTCGAATGAGCTTGATAATGTAGAACCCAATCATGTAGAACCAATTTTAGTTTTTGGTATCTACTTGCATATATTTTGCAGAATTCCTTGAAATAAAAACATGTTTCTCAAATTGATAATTAATGTCTAGTTGACTAGTTGTTTTTACTAAGCAATTAATTTCCCCAACATTTTGGCATCGTTGTCGGAGAGGTAGTCAAATAGCACTACCAGACTAATATTTGGTTGTAGATGCATTCCTGAGTCCGAGAGGGTAGGATATTAAAGACAGAAGGTAAGAGCCAATGCACACACCCTAGTTAAATTTTGGTGAGGTCTGCCCTCTATTGGTATTTTCAGGTCATATAGCATGCATTGATAAAAGTAGGAATTTAGAGGTAAAATTTTGAAAAAGTCTTATGATTTCACTCAAGTGGTGATGTAAGCATCACCTATTCCACTAAATAATTGAAAGGAACATTTGAAGGAGGAGCCTTGAAGCAACACATGAAGAACATATTTTATTTTGGTAAGAAATGGCACACATTGCTACTTTTGAATTCCCTATCATAGATCTAAGAGGAGTGACACAAATGCACATAATTCCCCCATCTGTTCTACCAAATTTTCAAGGTTTGGAAAATGAAGATCTAAATACATTCTAATTTGAGTTTGAAGTAAATTGTAGAGAATATTATTATTGTACTAATGCTCTTACTCTAAAAGGAGAAGCTCTTCGATGGTTCATGAGCCTTGGTGAGAATTGCATTCAAACATGGGAATACATGAAGAATGTATTCTTGAAAAAGTATCAAGGCTATTACAAGTTCAATGAATATATTTTTAGAATGAAACAAGGGGAAGGTTAAATCTTTGAGGATTATGTGGAATGATTTCAGTACAATCTTCAAAAATCAAAGCATAAGCATTTGGAAAAAGATATCTTGAAAGCACTCCTTCTTAAAGGAATAAAATACGAATTTTTAGAACTCTTAAATATGATGGGAAAAGGATGTTTTTCAACTATAATATGATGATGTTTTTGAATTATGCATAAGTTATTCAAGAGGAATCTCCAAGGCTGGTAAGAATTATAGAGAACTTTCTTCTTTCTTTTCTAAATCTGCTACAAGAACAAGAGATATAGAAATTGAAATCAATGATTTATTTGAACATTTTAAAATTGATTTTATTTTCTCCCTAAATTCACAATTAGATGTTTTGCAGGTTAAGAAAAATCAGGAAAAATTTGAAGAAATGTTTTTCCCTCATTATCGAAAGGAGCATCCCATGGATAGTTTCTCTTTCTTACCTGGGATGAAAAAAATGTATCAAAAAAATCGAGAAATTGCAACAAGTTCACAACCATGAAAACTGCAGCCTACATGTATGGTTCAAAACACTTCATCTCCATTTTCTTACTTGCATAATCCATTATGGAATACTCTTGTGTTAGGGAAACCATGGCAATCTCAATATAACCCCCACCAATATTGTCCACAAGCTTGGGATGGCTCATCTTATGATTACATGACTACTCTCCCTCATCTTGTAGCACAAACACATTATCCATATTCTTTACCAGCTCTTCAAAAAGATCTTTCTTGCCTATTAAAATCATCCACACAACCCATTCAACTACATCATCGAAATCCTCCATGCCTTGCACAATTTCCTACTCAATCCATTGCACACCCTCACAACAATAAACCAGTACAACATGCTTACAGTGATGAACTGAAAAAATTTACCCACCCTTCCTACCCATTTTATCTCACATGCCCCCTTGCCAAAAACTTATATTGAGATTGGGAAGGTTTTAAATCCAAAAATTGTAGGAATTATGGAAGAAAATGAGGTTTCTTTTAGTCTGCATCAACATGTCATCGAGATCAATACGACATTAAAAACTCAAGCACTGCATGATAGAAAACTATGGGAAAACAATAAAGAAATATTATATTGAAGATTGGTTTCACTCCATCATTTTCTTGCAGCATCATTCCATACTTCAGCAATTTTTGGCATCACCCTTAACAGGGAAGTTGGCTTCTCTTAACCTGGTATTTATTAACATGCATTTTTCAAATTCGCATATGTATATACTTGAGGCCTTATTTAGAAAATTTATCTACTAGAAGTACTCTTATACATAAGAATATTTTATTTTTCAAAGTATAGTAAGTTAATGTAGAAAATAGAATAAATAAGGAGATAAATAAATAAATTTCTTTATATGTAAAAATAGTTGTTTTTGTTGCAATACGCCATGCAAAATTAACATCATCGATAAATATTTGAAATTATTTATGTATGTAGATGTATTATATTTAAAATAAAATTTCTACCAACACTCGTATTGTAGAAATTTGAGAATAATATGACACTTATTCACAGAGATTATCCTAATTATACACTATTTGCGGAATCATGCATAATACATAACCTCCTCTATGGTGATCATCAATTTTGTGGAATTAAGAAACAATCACATGCGCACATTGAAGCATCAATCACACATATCAACATAGTATATCACGGGGAAAGCATATAGCTGAAGACCACCAACTATCTATATATTATATTGATTGAGAACATGTAACAATACATAGTACAATACTCCTCACAAGTACTCAGTACTATATCCACCTGTTACACATAAACTAGCTCAGATCTGAATCAATCACAGGCTCAAATCTCCTTCGCTGCTTACTTTCCTCCACTGCGCAATCCTGCATGAGAATAGATGAGAATGACACCAAATGTGTGATCCAAATTCGTATTCCCTTTGGTTATACCACACAATCCTCA
>APFE031480222.1:279803-375987 GCA_000404065.3 Pinus taeda | reverse complement strand
ATATTAATTTTAATTTAATAGCCAAAGAGTTTAAATATATAAATAGTAGAGAATTCAAGTATTAGAAGAAAAAAAAATACTTAAGGGAGAAAATGACTAGGAGGAGAGGGTTGGGACCCATCAACTGATCTTTCAGCCATCCTCTCTATTGAGATTGTTTGGCCTTTTTTCAATCTCAAGGGCTTCCTTAAATTTCCAATGATGGAATTGCGACACTCAAGCAATCACACTAGCTTCTTTGATGTAGACATGATGATTGGTTTTCTCCACATGCTCTACTAAAGTGGAAGACTTGGTTCTCATATGCTTGAGGTCAACTGCGTGCTCACTAATCCTTTGGTTAATGGAGCGACAAGTCTCATCGATATAGGGGGTCCCACATGAACAAGAAATAATATAAACACCTTTCATGTCCTTGGGGCCAATAGGATCCTTCACAGATCTGAGGGACTTACGAATGGTGTTAAGAGGTCTAAAGGTTGCGGGGACATTATGCTTCTTAAGAATCCAGCAATCCTATCCATGGTCCCTTGAACATACAGAAGATGGACACCAGGAATCTGTTCCTTAGGTTCTCTTCTGGTTAACGAATTCTTAGTTGCTTTGAGGAAAGCCTTTTGTCCCAAATGTCTGCTATAACCGTTCTCAACAAAGACATTAAGGAGATCAGACTTCTCCTCCTCGAAGCTCCTTGCATTAGAGATCCTTAAGGCACGAGTCGCCAGGGTGTTGAGAACCCCCAACTTTTGGGCAGGGAAATGGTGGGAACTAGCATGAAGATACTGCTCCGCAAGAAAACTCATACGAAGCAATATCTTCATGCTAGTTCCTACCATTTCACTACCCAGAAGTTGGGGGTTCTCAACACCCTAGCGACTCGTGCCTTAAGGATCTCTGATTAAAGGAGCTTCAAGGAGGAGAAGTCACATCTCCTTAATGTCTTTGTTGAGAACGGTTATAGCAAACATTTTGGACAAAAGGCTTTCCTCAAAGCAACTAAGAATTCGTTAACCAGAAGAAAACCTAAGGAACATATTCCTGGTGTCCATCTTCTGTATGTTCAAGGGACCATGGATAGGATTGCGAGGATTCTCAAGAAGCATAATGTCCCTACAACCTTTAGACCTCTTAACACCATTCGTAAGTCCCTCAGATCTGTGAAGGATCCTATTGACCCCAAGGACATGAAAGGTGTTTATATTATTCCTTGTTCATGTGGGACCCCCTATATCGGTGAGATTGGTCGCTCCATTAACCAAATAATTAGTGAGCGTGCAACTGACCTCAAGCATATGAGAACCAAGTCTTCCGCTTTAGCAGAGCATGTGGAGAAAACCAATCATCATGTCTGCATCGAAGAAGCTAGTGTGATTGCTCGAGTGTCGCAATTCCATCACCGGAAATTTAGGGAAGCCCTTGAGATTGAAAAAAGGCCGAACAATCTCAATAGAGAGGATGGCTGGTAGATCAGTGGTTGTTGGGTCCCAGCCCTCTCCTCCTAGTCGTTTTCTCCCTTAAGTATTTTTTCTTTTCTTCTAATACTTGAATTCTCTATTATTTATATATTTAAACTCTTTGACTATTGAATTAAAATTAAAATTTATTTATTTATTATTATTATATTTTTAATTAAAAATTAATTTAGTTATAATTATTTAAAACTGATATACTAATTTTTACCCAATAAACTATTAATAATTATTAATATTTTTTATATCAGGGATACTCTTTGGCTATTGGAATATTGAGCTAATATATATATATATATATATAGTATATATATATATATATATATATATATAACCTAATATATATATATATATATATATATATATATATATTGTGTGTGTGTGTCCTTTTAGCTTATATTTTAAAATAAGAATTAACTATTTATAGATTACTTCTAAATAATTTTTTAAACTTATAAAACTAACTGATATTATATATAACATTCTTGTAACTAATTAATTTTATCTATTTATTTACTTTATTTAAATTAAGATTTTTACAGTGTCCCTTTAACTTTATATTTTATTTAAAATATAATAACTTATATTTTTATTCTGAATATAGTTAACTGATCTTATTTTTAATTACTTTGATTATTTTATTGATTATAGTATATTAACTCACTTATTCTAATATATATTTATAATTATAAAATTGTCCATTTACGTTTATTTTAATAAGAAAATTAATAACCGAATTAACTTATTTGAATAAGTTATGTTTATACCCTTCATAGTCAAACTAGCCGTTTCTCGGTCAAATCTAGTTGTTGTCATTTTAGCCGTTACCTGATCTAGAAATTTGGTCATTGGATATGTAGAAATTTTGAATAATATGACACTTATTCACAGAGATTTTCCTGATTATACACTATTTGCATAATCATGCATAATACATAACCTCCTCTACGTTGATCATCAATTTTGCGGAATTAAGAAACAATGGCATGCGCACATTGAAGCATCAATCACACATATCAACATAGTATATCACGGGGAAAGCATAAAGCTGAAAACCCCCAACTATCTGTATATTATATTGATTGAGAACATGTAACAATACATAGTACAATACTGCTCACAAGTACTCAGTGCTATCTCCACATGTTACACACAAACTAGCTCAACTCTGAATCAATCACTGGCTCAAATCTCCTCCGCTGCTTGCCTGCCTCCACTGCGCAATACCTGTTGAGAATAACACCAAATGTGTGATCCAAATTCGTATTCCCTTTGGTTATACCACGCAATCCTCATTGGCAATACTCAATCCATTGATTGTGCAAATCTCATGCACAACTATAGTCACAACTGACAATTGTCTTTCCCTTTCACTCACCTCTAACACTTGTCTCCACTGAACTGTCCATTCACTGAGTTAACTGATGTATTCTTCAGTTGCTTTATGAGTTAATAATTAGTGAATTAATTAATAACTAATTCACACCACTCAACACTTAGTCTATTGATCAGTTAGACTAGTAATTACAACTAGTTCAACTAAGTCAAACTGAACACAACTCCATCAACTCCTCAATCAACTCCACAAAACTCAATCACTGAAGTCCTAACTGAAGTCCTCCATGCAATAGCTCAAGTAACCCATAAGAACCACGTATTTCCTTCTGGAAGCTGCATGTGCCACATCCGTAGCTCGAACTGAAGTGCTCCAAGAGAATAAGATAATGTTTATAGTCCAAATATTATTAAGAGCTAATAATATTCAACTGTTCTATTTTTAGACTGGCAGTCTAAAAATAGACTCCGCCCATATGTCTAAAATAGAGGTCCATCTATTTTTACCAACATGACAAATCATCCACAAATAGCATCCTGCAACTCATAGACCATGATCCATATGTCTAAAAATAGACATAGTCTAAAAATAGACTTTGCGCCAAAAATAGCCTGCGAGCCCAGTTAGTGAAGGCGACTTATTTTCACTAAGCTCCATCATCTTGTTGCATTTTCAACACTCCCTCTCAACAAGATATGGATTATCAGCAACCCCTATCCTGTCTCAGTGGTACTCGAATTTTCTCTTGGTGAGTGCCTTCGTCAAGATATCAACATCTTGATCCTCCGTGGGAATATGTGAAAGTAACATGATTCTCCGCTGCACACAATCTCTGATATGATGGTACCTGATGTCGATGTGTTTGGATCTATCATGAAATACAAGATTAGCCGAGATTTTAAAGAAACTTTGGTTATCACAATAAATCATAGTAGGGTCCAAATGAGACTTGAACAACCCAACCAGGATCTTCCTCATCCATATAGCCTTGCATGCAGCCAAACTTGCTGCCATATACTCGACCTCCGCTGAACTGAGTGCCACGGATCTCTGCTTCCTGCTGTACAAAGAAATTGTTGTCGATCCGACACTGAAGATCCCTCCAGATGTGCTTTTTCTATCCGTTGGGCTCCCTGCCCAATCTGCATCCATGAAGCCACATAGCTTCACCTCATCCTCTTGTCTATGCCACAATCCATATCTCGATGTGCCTTTAAGATAATGCAATACATGTTTGCCCACCTTCCAGAAGAGCTTGGTTGGCTTAACCATAGCTTGTGAAAGCTGGTTAACAACATAGCATATATCGGGTCGTGTATTGACTAGATACATAACCGACCCCACCAACTGTCGATAAACAGTGGCATCCACTACCTCCGCTGAAGTAGCATCCTCCTTCCTCCAACCTCCAAGAAAAGGAGTATCAACAGGCTTGCAGCCATGCATGTTGAACTTATCCAGTATCTTCCGAGCATACTTACCCTGAGAAACAAATAGTCCATCACTGCGCTGCCAAAATTCCAATCCCAGGAAATAATGAAGGAGGCCCAAGTCCTTCATCTCAAACTCTCGAGCAAAATCCTCCTTGCATGAAAGTATCAACAGCTCATCTCCTGTTAGAATCAAATCATCTACATAAAGTACAATGATAAGCAACTTACCCTCCACCACAATCTGGTATAGGTTAGGACTTGCCTCACTCTTGGAGAATCCAAGTCCAGTGAAATAATTGTCTATCCGTGTGTACCAAGCATGAGGTGCTTGTTTCAACCCATACAGCGCTCTCTTGAGCCTGCACACATGCGACTCGCTGCTGAAGATGTCGAAACCTTCGAGCTGCTCAATGTACACCTCCTCCTCATGACTCCATTGAGGAACGCAGTCTTCACATCCATCTGATGAATGTGCCACCCCATCTGCACTGAGAGAGCAAGAATCGTCCATATGGAAGAATACCTTGCGACAGGTGCAAAGGTCTCCTCATAATCGATCCCCTCTATCTGTGAGAAGCCTCGGGAAAAAAATCTTGCCTTGTACTTATCCACACTCCCGTCAGCTGTCTGCTTCACTTTGTAGATCCATCTCGAACCCACCACTGGTTTCCCCTCCGGTCTTGGGACAATCTCCCATGCATTGTTTTTGACAATCGAAGTATACTCTTCCACCATGGCATCTACCCATGCGGGATCCTCCACAGCTTTCTCGAAAGGGGATGGCTTAGTCACGACACATTTGCTCACAAGTGCCATGTATCCAGTGTACCAATCAGGTGATTGTCTCTATCTGCGCTCTGCTGTAGGTGGTCCTACAACCTTCTCTGCATCTCGAGCCAATTGCTCAGCTTCTGTGGTGCGCTTTCGCCCTCTGATGGTTGGTGCTGCATGAGTGGTCTCTTCCACTCCATGAACATCATCTTGTGGTTGATCCATATCTTGAAGCTCATCCTTAGGAACTAATAGCTCCTCATCTGCATGCAAGTGTGGCACCCTCTCAAGCGAACACTTCATGGCTTTCTCCTCCTGAAATTTTATATCCCGTCACACACCAACGCATTCAATTAACAGAAAGATCAACAAAATATTTCAATTTGAACATTCAATATAGTATGTATATCTATGAGAATAAATGAATGAAATAAGTTTCAAGTGAATCATGAATCGATTGTGTCAATTAATAATCCACAAGTTTATATCAGAACATATAACAAAAACACATAAAAGACAAAACATAGAACTATATATTCAAAATTAAAAATATAAAACTTCACAATATTTGCAAATCAGTTAGCAAAAGATGTGTTATCAGACCTCAAAACATAAGTTCATTCTCCTAAAATTCAACCCCCTTAGATGAGAAACGAAATCATTTTATAAAAAAGAACTCATAAATGCTTAGAAAACTTTCTTAATAACTACAAAATTAACATTGCATGATAAAATAAACTAAAAATAAAAACAAACTAAAATCATCTTCTAACAACATTTTTGTTTTTTGAGGATGACATAGCAACTTTGGGTGTTTTGTTTGGAGTGACAGTTGGCACTAGGGTCTGGGGACTTTGCATGTTCCTCTTCATGGACTTTGGAAAGATTTCCGCGGCTTCAACTTCATCATTTCTTAATTCATAATTTTGTTCAACCGTTGATTATAAGGGTGCAACCATTGTGGAGCCTTGTGTAGTTGTTATAGGGACAGGATCTTGGAAGGCACCTTTGAGCTTCACAAATCTATCCCAATCATACTTTGACATCCACTAGATATTTTTTAATTTTGTTCTAGCTATAAAAAGCTCTGATCTAAACTGATATCTCAGAGTTGGAAATTGTTTGATTCATTTTATCAAGGAGTGTCAAAACAGTGAATTCTTTGAAAAGGGAATCCAATACTAGTTGGCTTGGGATAACTTCCTTTTTGTTAAAAGAGAGACCTCTAAAATTAGTTAATGTTTTCTTCAATGCCTCTTCATTTATTGGATATCTAATCAGCTAATCATTATTTTTCCAAAGAGAAATAATGCCAAATATCTGTATGAAATGATACTCTACTTTAAACTTATGAATGATTTCCATGGCCCTAGAAGTTTGATTATTCATCTCCTGAATGAGATTCCTTATTTCTTTGAGTGATAAAAAAATTAAATTGCATTCATCTCTAGAGGGGAAATCGAAGGCTTTCATGGTTTCATCTTCCAATGAATTAAGATGGTCAATGATTGAGCCAACATTCTTTAATCTTTCTTTAAAGGGAGTGTTCATATTCTTCATGACTATATCTACATTGGATATTATTGTTTTCTCACATTCATGCAAGGTGTTATCGTAAGGTCATATTTGGAGGATTTTTTTCACTAATAAATATCTATATTTTATTTTTAGCTTGGATTAGGATATCCCACCCTAGTGTAGTATCTGCCACACACTTCTGCAAGGACTGGATCTTAGCTTCCTTTCTCTTTGATATCTCTTGTAGTTTGGCAATGTTTTTATTCTTTACTTCAATCTAGTTTTTCCATATCTTCTTCAACTATTTTGTTTCTTGTTGTTGTTCTTCCATCTTTGTTTCTAATTTAATTATTTTTACCTCATATATATTAATTTTGTAAGGTTCAACTTTCCGTGACGAGTCCAACTTAAGGTCTTTGTCAAGAGTAGTTTTATATTCTTCCATTTTCTCAACATAATTCTTTTCCTTTTCCTTAGACCCTTTGATTATATTGTCAAATTTAATCTCCATGGTATTAAATTAATTCTCCTTCATGATTAATGATATTTCCATTTCCACAATAATCTTTATTATTTTCTTCTCTCTTTTGAATTTTTTTAACTAAACTCGTCAGATTATAGTCTGGATTCTTTAGAGCCAACTTTAGATTTTTTTTATTTCTCTATCTTTGTCTTCTAACAACTTCTTGGTCATAGATCCATCTTTAGGAAGGCTTTACTAGCTAATCACTTTGTTCTCAATATCTTTAATTTGATTGACTTGAGCCTTAATAACGATTTTATCATCTATTTATTGTGCTTGAACTTTGGTGATGATGGTTTCGATATTTTTGTTATTGGAGGTGGGTTCTTGTAATCTTCTTGCTACTACTTCAATAGTATTCTTATGCCATTCAATTAAATTTGTATCATTAAAATTGGTTAAGTTTATATTAATAGAGGTAGCCCTAGAACCAATAGGTTGTGCTTGCACATCCATTTCTAGTTGTACCATAGTCATATTAAACATATTCAAAATGAAGTCAATCTTTGATAGGAACCTAGGTCCTGTGTAGGCCATCTCCTTCCTTGTGATTTCATCTATCACTCTTATTTCTCTTATAGTTTTTATCAACTCCTTGCCTTTGGCCTTTATAGGTTGTTTTGCCATAACATTATTAATTATTGATAAGGCCTATTCTCCAAAGTCTTTAGGTTCAATTTCTTCCATCATACCATGTTTTGCATCAGTAATTCTTCATTTACATTTTGAAGCGTAAATACATCAACACCATGTTCATCAACCTTTACCCACGGAGGCTTCACTAGGGGAGAAATACCATATCACGTGGGTTCATATTGGGGGATATATATTGAGAAAAAAATGACATAATATATTGGGGGATATGTAGGGGATAAAGGGTTTTTTTATTGGAATGCATAAAAAATGGAGTTCAAATTTAATGAAAAATATAAAATGGTACAAAAAATGTTAATGAAAAAATAGATACCTACAATATCTAGTGAAAGTAAGGGTTTTTTAAATTAGGAAGGTGTATTGGTTTCGTATTGGTGGGGGTTAAATAATGTGATTTTTAGAGGTATTTTTCAATATGTAGTCAAATTAAGGGGATTGTTTAGTATGTCACGAACGCATGTGATAGGTCAGAGGTTCATTGAGTGAATTCCCCGTGCCTTTAACTTTGATTAAAGTTGTGCCTCATTAGGGATGATTGCATCTACTTTCCTTTTCAATGTGTTTACTTGAAGGTTGGCGCCTCCAAAATCTGTCTCTTGATGAACACTTTGATCTATCTCCTAGACTGGCATATTACCTTCAATAGGGCTTGCTTCTATTTGGATAGGATCAATGATGACTTCTTTGAGTACCTTCATACCAACTAGATGTTCATCATTCTGAGACAATAAGTCAACATTAGCCAATCTTTCTATTTTGGGTGTTTGAGTCATGAATATACACAGATATACCAAATTGTATTCTTGCCTCTAATATGATATGTAGATGATTATATATCTAAGACGAATCTTCTTCGAGTTGATAAGACATTAATTCCTTCTCAAGAATTTATGGGGTAGATTTTTGCTTAATAATTAAAGAACCTACCCCAAAGGGTGTCACAAGTAATAATTTCTTACTCTTTGAAACAAAATGAAACTCATTTACGTGCATTCTTTGTCGGGTGGCCTCCATGGAAAAAAGGTGGGGGTGATGAATTTAGGTAGACAGTATGGTTTTCCCTCAAAACCATAAATTTGGACTATAGAAAAATTAGGCAAAATGTACCAATCGCCAATGTTGGTTCCCTTAGATAGGCATAGGATTTTCCTAAGATATTCTAAAACCCCATTTTTAGTTTTCATCAACAATTTAACTCACAAATAAAATGAAAATTAGTCAATATACTTTGTATAATTTCTAGGGATCCTTCCTGGATAAGGTATCTAAGTCCATCCATCTATTTCCTTTTCTTTTCCTTCCTTTTCTTTAAGTGTTTCAACCAACTTCATGCTAATGAAGTACTCACAATATTTAAACATGACTAAATGTATCGAGTAAGTACAATGTCGAAAAATATGAACGGTTGAACTACACTAACATCAACATAGATATTCATGGCCAAATATCCTGGAAAATTAATAACAAACTCATTGAGATTTGTTAATACTTATTTTAAGAACATAAACATCTCTTCGTTCATTCTTAAATCATCAAGGAAACCCTAGATGACAACTAAAAGTGAAGCCATAGTGTAATATAAGGGTTTAAGTAGCTTTATTGAAATGGGTATGCTACTTCTGAAATCTTGTTGGGGTTTTTTAGTAGACTTTGTAAGAATTCTAATTTTTCTTCTTCTACCCAGATAATAAACTCTTCACTTAACCCTTTATCAGTAATGTTCTTTCCTGAAATGGGTAATTCAAGCATTTTAGCTAGAGCTTGTTCTAATATTTCTAAAGGACTTAATGGTTCGTAGGGAAAACAATAGTTCCTGACTATTGGTCAAGATTCCCAGCTAGCAATAGAATGGTATTAAAGTCATGATGTACAGTTGACAAGACTTGTACCAATCTTTCTTTTACTAAACATCAATATGAGCTAAGAGTGGTAGCATACTCCAATTATCTTCTTAGAGTATAAATATGAGTGTTTTTAACTAGAGTATCCCTAATTTGAGCTAAAGGATTAATGATGATTTCTTCTTTAGAGTCGAGAGCCATTATGAGTGTTTTTAACTACAGTATCCCTAATTTGAGCTAAAAGATTAATGATGATTTCTTCTTTAGAGTCGAGAGCCATTTTCCTTTCCCTGAATTTCAATAAAGACTAGCTGCTCAAAGGATTAACGAGGATTTCTTCTTTAGAGTCGAGAGCCATTTTCCTTTCCCTGAATTTCAATAAAGACTAGCTTACATAAATGTCACAACTTTCTAATGGTATAATTCTTCGCCTAGTTGCTTATCCTTTTGCCAAAAATCCAGAGAGTTCCAAGGATATGGAAGTAGCATGAATGAAATGACTCTGTAGCATGCAAATGCAGGGTTTAAATTATGATTTAACCTCATTAAATTTATGCGTACTACATATTAATTTCGCAGTACACGACCTTAGCCAAAATTTATTACGTTTAATTCACGAATGGTCATCATTTGACTATGGGCCAATCACATTCAAGCAACACATAGATATGTTATATTAGTTCTGGTAAGGTCCTTCAATTTTCACACGCATCGTGATCCGACGTAATACGAGGGTCGTCGATCGGATTATTTCTCTAACATTAGATCGTGTCGGGTGGTGGAGAGGTTGTCATGGAGGCCATAACTTCCCATCCAACATATAACAGTTGCCATATCAAATCTTTAGAGTCCATTTGATCCCATTGAATCTTGAAAACCTTATTAAAACACACACAATTCATTGAGTGATATGATTTAGTGATCGTTGGACGAGGCGAGTATCAACCATTTGATGTTGTTGGATGAAAAGGGCCATGTTAATGCAACCTTTTCTTACCCTATAATAGTGAACTATAATCGTTGGATCATGTTATCAATTACCATTATCTCGTGTCGAATGGCAAGAGAAAATAACAAACCTTATTATAGTTGTCATCTGATACGATATTTTTCAAGCTGTAATGTCGGAATTTTCTCATGATTTCCACGGGTGATGATTAAAGAAGGATTTAAACAGGATGTCAAATTCACCAAAGAAAACTTTTAATATAAAATAATAAAAAAATATGTGTATCCTTTTGATTCTCGATGGTGATGAAGAAATGTAAACGAAAGCCTCCAAAAGTTTAAGAAGTGAAGTCAGGGTTCAATTATGGCTGAAATAAAATCCTTTGGCTATCCTCCAAAAGTTTAAGGAGTGAAGTCAGGGTTCAATTATGGCTGAAATAAAATCCTTTGGCTATTCTCGTGTATGATGATCTATGTTGATTTTCCCGTAACTCCTTGCAGTAGATGTGGATTGGTTGAATACTCAAGGAGAATTCCCACTTCAATTCCAATACTTCAAATTTGCACTTGAGCATATGTTATCTAGTAAGTATACCATGTAGAATGTTAATTTATATTCTTCTCCTAGATTTTGGGCCTCTTTTACCCTAGCTCGAATAGATGCCACTAGGATCTCGACCCAATTAAATATAGATCCTTTGTGGGCACATGTGTACATCAGCGAACTCAACTCCGTTCGAAGAGTTTTGCACTATTTTTACCATAGATTATGCAGCACATGGTTGCAACTAGTTGATAGGATTTCCTTAGTAGCTTCATTTTATAGACTATGTCAGTCTTAGTCCTGAATTTTCTAGGATCTTTATAATATTCTATAGTACAAGGGTATGCAGCAATATCTTGGCCAATGCTATCCCTTATTGCCATGTCCCTATTGTCAATACATTTAGTGATCCATTCAACATTTTATCAAAAAGGAAATATTATTAGATGAGATGTTGCTTTGTGTAGCCATGACCTTTTGGGATTTCAATAAACCTCAGCCTCTTCTTCTTCAATGGGGATTTGCTTCTTGGGATATAAATGATATATCTCTGACAAAGTGATTGATATAGATTTTCCAAGGAACATGTTGTGTCAACATATGTGGGAACCAATGCAATAAGGCTTTCCTCTTATCCTTCTTCTACAATCTATTTCCCAAGTCTTCACTCTAGTGGAGCCATGTCTTCTAATGATGATGATATGCTAAAAAATTGTATATCTATTGAAATTAACATATCAAATTCATCATGCTAAATAAACTAGAAAACAAAAAAAGAAGTAAATGTGCAACACAAGGAGTTAGCGTAGTATGGGGAAGTGGGTTGTGGTGTGGCATAAGGCATGAAATTAGGATATGAAATGATATCGCAACGTGATAAGGGAATGCTTTGAGATGTCGGTATATAGTGCATCACATTATCACAATGAAGGCTGCATAGGACACACACATTGTAGCACAAGGCCAAGGTTTAGACTACACACCATACGTGCAACGTGGCATAGGAATTTTGGCAGTATGCAACACAGTGCATCGCAAAGCCATATTATAGGATGTGTCATTATGCAATATGGAAAAATGGGTAGATTAATGAAGTTGTGATGTGGTAAATTGTTACGATGTGATGCACTTGTGCATTGTGCAATGGTGGAGGCACAATGATATTAAAGGAGAATGTAATGAGCTGTAAGGTTACAATGTAATGAAAGGGGAAAATATCTTAAGTGTTTGAACATAAAGGTTATATGTATAGCGGAAAGGCACATAAAAAAGGCATAATGCTAATAAATCATTGATAGAAATGATTACAAAGGTAGAGTGTCGAGACCTTACCTTACACGTGGTGCTTCCATTATGAGGGCTCATGGCATAGTGCAGAGATGGAAGGCAGGGAAACTTTAACATGGTGTGCTATGCAAGGAAGTAGAGAGAGATGTAACAAACTTCAATGATGAAAATGAATGGCATCGAGGGTTTATATTGGTTTTTCACGCATGTGAGTGCATTAAGTGTGCAATAAATGCCCTATCACAAAAAAATTGTGACAAATGACTACACTATGATGATGTGATGTGCTGAAATATAAGATTGTGTTGCAAAATAATACTATTTTTTGTTGCGCGCTACAAAGTTGCAATGTGTTGCGTTGAAAAGATGTGATGCACTATACAACATTCCAAATAATTCTTAAGTTAAAACTCCCCTTACCTTCTTGACATAGGGTATTAAGAATAACTTCAGAGGTTTGACCATATAGATGTATATGATTTGAATGAGGACCCTAAAATTTGGCTCTTGAGCAAAACTTTTAGGGTTTTTGTAGCTGCTACAACACATCCCTAGTTACTTTTTTAGTAGTTTTACAATCATTACCAAGGATTCATAATCTATTATTCACTCTATATGATACCTCAATAGAGAACTTGTTAATGGAAGCAATATAGTAAAAGTTTTTTTATATTATCCTTATGAGTTAAGAGGTGTAAATCCCTATTTGAATCTTTTAAGAAGAGATCATTTTACATTTTCTAAAGCATATGCCCTTGATTTTCACAATTCTAAATATATGTTGATATAAAAATAATTCTTAATAAAATATATATTTAATAGTAATAAAAATAATTTAACACGCATGTACAATTAATGCCTTACTTAGAACATAAAATAATCCACATCATTATTGATAACATTATAATAGTCGAAAAACCATATCAAATAAAATTTAACTAAAGTTCAAATCAAGTTAACTACCATGAACATCATTAATCCTAATCACTGAAGTGTCATAAAATATATAAAATCATATTTCAATGAAACATAGCTTTTAAAATATATAGTATAAATTATATTTATATATTAAAATGAAATTTTGATTATTTATTCAAATATAAACTTAATAATTTTTAATAAAATATAAAATTTAAAGTCATTTAATTAAATAAAATTAAGAATTAAGATCCAATAACTGTGGTTTTTGATTGAAACAGTAAAACTCTCTTATACTAGCTTTACCTATCTTCTCCCTCCCTTCCTAACTCTTGCCTTCTCTTTTCTTATTTACATCTCTATTTTTTTTGGCCAAAGGGTATATGTTTTCATAATTAATTTTTCATCAACAGTTATGTTTTCATAATTAATTTTTCATCAACAGCTATATTTTTCCCTATTCTATTTATTTCATTCTCAACACTAGAGCATGAAAGAAAAGCTTTTTAGCCCCTCACAATGGGTGGATTGTCCACCCAAAACATTGAACAAGTTAAATCTTTAACATAGTTTGAGTTCGAAAAATAGTGGACAAAACTAAAAATCTAACCATGTGAATAGTTGTTATGACATAAACGGCTTAAAAATTGTGAGTGATTGGGTGATTTTGACAACTTAAAGACCCTTACATAGTAGTGTAGACTAATTCCACAAATCACAAACAAACTAGAATTAATAAAACTACATAAAAAAATAAGCATATAACTTATTAATATTTAATAAATACATATAATTAAAATAGTTTATATTTATCTATAATTTATATTAAAACTTACATTCCCTTAATTCATTTTAGTTGATATTATTTTTTGTTAGGGCTTTAGTGATTTTCTATTTTTTGTCTACTCATTTTTTTATTAGGTTTTCTCTCTGAGGGGGTCTAGCGGTTGGATCCTTAGTCGCCTTGACCCTCTCTTCCTCTCCGCAATCGGCGCTTGGGTTGTGTTTCCCTAGGTGTGGCCATCCTTTCACTTGCTATTGTCATCTGTGAGCCATTACTCAACAATCTCCTGTATGTTGTTCTCTGGTGTGGTTCGTTTTGGGGTTCGTGGCTTTGTCGGTTTGCTTGCTTGGGTGTGTATGGGGAGTTGAGGGAGTTGGCTCGATTGTGGTGGACTCCTACCACAAATCGCCATGTTTCGTGCCTCTTTACATGTTGGTACTATGCTGTCATGTTTGTTCGCCGATCGTATGTATCTTTTCACGTCTGGGTGCTTTTTCTATGGGTTTTTTGCTGGGTGGGTGCTCATTTTTTCTTAGTGGCCTCTAGGCTTGTTTTGTCGGGGCTTACTAGGCGGCCAGTGCCTAGTTGACTTGGTTGGATGCTCGTTTTGGACTATATTTTTGGTGGATCCTTTGGGGTTTTTCATTGTCAGGGCCACATACCCTTTTTTGTTTTTTGGGTTAGCCTTTTGGTAGATTCACTGAACATACTAGTCTCATGTGAGATCGAGTCAGATCCCAAAGAATGCACTCTAAGTACATATGCAAAATTTGTTTTTTTAGTGTATGAATAAAATGTAATTTTCCCAAAATATAAAAAAAAAACGTTTTAATTAAATATGAAAGAAATGAGAAGAATTTAAATTATTTTAAAATAAGTAATATTTTGTGTTTAAATATTATTTTATTTATATATAAATTATAAGAGAATATCATTTTGTAATATTTATATTTATTTTAATTCTAAAACATTTCTGATATATATGCACATCTTACAAAGAAATTGTAAACCTTTTACATATATGTAAAATTATCATGATTCTATTATTTTTCATATATATAAATATAAATACATATTTTATGAAGAAATTGTAAACTTTATATTTATATATGTAGAGTCATGATGCTATGCTTTTCATTTTCTTTTTCAAGTTTTAGATAAATCAATTTTGAGCTTAAATGACTGTCAACCACGCCCATTTAGAAATCAATAATAATTTCCACGTTTTAATCTACGGATCTACCTATATGGGGTATGTCTTAGCTGTCCGCCAACTTCCAGGATAGTACGCAGAGATCGCGAAGGCACGCTGCTACAGAGCAGGAGAACGAAACGTATTTTATTTTTTTTAATCATGCAGGCGGTTGATGTAAGTCAGGAAACGTAAGGTCTTTCTCAATCTACCAGAGGGTTGGAGGAATCAACTGCAGGACAGAGGAACAGACAAGCTACGGGAATCGTGCAGCGAGAGCACGCGTGCAAGAACCAGAAAATCTTGCATAGACAACAACTGAAAATAGCACATCTGTTTTGTAACAATCGCAGGTGCATAAGGCAGCGTTGATTGCGGGGAAGGTAGAATGTTTGATTAGAGCGATGAAATGCCGAGGCCCGAGGATTCTAGTGGAGACAGACTGGATACATTAGTACATTCGGGTTTAATTATTGACGAGAAATATCATCAATGGAGTTTGAAGGTGCTGGCTGCAATTTTTACATGTCACGGTATGAATTGCTTGTTAAATACTGTTAAAATTCCATGGAAATGGTCAGCATTCTTCATTTAAATTATGAAAATGGGTGAGGGATTTGTCTAAATCTTCCAATTTAACAAATAATTTTGTTTAAAATTCCTGCTTTATAATTTGAGCGCCCGTAGAAGGTGTGTCTATCCAAAATGTTGGTTTGGCACATGGACACTAAATTCAAAACGCGTAGTCTAATGAGGTGGAGAAGTTGCCTGGAAAGTTATGGAAATTCTGGTCACATTTAAAGAAAATACTGTCACTGTTTTTGTAAATACAAGTTATAGTTGTTAAACCTTAAAATTTTAGGTGTCTTAGATGTTTTTGATGGTGCTGAGTCTATTTCCACTATCAAAAACACAATTCAAATACTGCCTCTACTAGATTTTTTAAATATTTTTCCCTGGATTCTGACCACTTTTAGCCATTCCTCCACCTCCTTAGACAACTCCAATTCAAAAGCATTTAAAATGGAATTCGAAGCAATTTCAGTTAAAGTGTTTAACGCGTATATATATATATATATAGACACACTATGACTGATGATGTGACTGATGATGTGTATTAGTAAGAAAGAGAAGTCTACATACAAATTATAATGGTAATTATAGGGTACCGAGGAGCATAGATTTTTGCCCATTCCTAAATGCAGTTTTTTTGTTTGGTTTTGTTCAACCTCTAATTCTCATGCCCCGTTGATTTTGGATTTCTAAATCTATAAATGCTATAGAAAATACTTTTCATTTGATTTTGAATTTCTAAATCTATAAATGTCATAGAAAATACTTATAATTTTATAAAACTTGGTTTTTATCACAAAATTTTAGATTTTTCCTTATTCCTGGATGTGTCTTTTTATTTGCCTAGTTCAACCTCCAATTCTTATGTCCTATTGATTTTAGAGTTCTAAATATATAAAATATATAGAAAAGACCTCTAATTGTACAAGATTTGGGCTTCCTTGCAAAATTTCAAAATTAGCATGCTTTGGGATTAAGCTCTTACTCAATACCTAGGATTATCAATGTTGTGTTGAAATATATAATAGAAGGTTGGAAGCTCAAAAGGTTGACTGAAGAGGATGAAGGTACCAAAGCAAAGTCAAGTTGTATCTCCTTGAGCTTTATCTCCTCCAATTTCCTCAGCAAGTAATCAATATTATCGTTTTGGTGTTGAATCAAGCTCTTATGTTATGACATAATTTCCCTGGTTGTAGAGAGTGCCATCGAGAGTTGATCTGTCTTCACACTGAGTGCTATGTACATTTCGTGGAGTTGTTATAGCTCTTCCTCCATCACCTCTTTTCTCATTGCATGCCCACCCTTGGATCCTTCTCTTGCTTCCATTTTTTCATTTTCTTCCTTGCTCTACCTCTATAGATATGGGTACCAAGATACTAGCAGAGTACCATGTATGATAATCAAAACTCTATTAATGGCTCCACTATCCCTACCAAACAACAACTAGTAAACACTAGCAAGAATGCATACATATTTATCTATGTTGTATGTTCCATGAAATAATTTCTCCATCAATTCAAGCAAGTCTAGGGATATTTCTACCATGCTTACTTTGGCAAAGTAACTCAGCCCAATGCTTCTTATAATTACTAGTTGATCCATCTTGATGTTCTTATAATTACAAGTTGATCGATCCCGATGTTGCTCCTTTCTTGAACTTTTGTTTCCCATGGTGAGTTAATGCCACTGCAAATTTGGAGTAGTAAGCAGACTATTCTAGTTTCCTTTCAGCCCCTAAGCGGCAAGTAGTTATTTATCATGGAGGATGCATGTGGCACAAAACCCATACCATTGATTGATCACATTTTCTTCTCTTTTGTCATGATATGGAACATGAATGGGTGGACATTTGAGGGGTCATGGAACTGGGATGTAGGTTGTGGATCCATCCACCCACATGGTTCCATAATTGCTCCTTGTTGTGAGATTTGTGATGTCGTCGAAGACCAAAACTCAAACATAAAAACCAAAATTTAGACATAAACCACAAGTTGCTCATAAAATTTATTTATTAAGGAGCTCGGGACCTTTCTTCTTTCTCCAACCTAAACATTACATCCCTATTTATTCTTGAGGAAGGAAAAATCTCAATACATCAAGAGATAATTCCTCTCCTATAATCTTGGAGGAAGTTTAGAGGAATCCTCTCAAACTTAAGAGCCTATCTTAGTTGTGGCATTGACGTTGCTTGCAACCTTCCAGGATTTCACATGTTGTCCTCTTGTTTCTTTGTGGAAGACTGCCTACTCCGATTTATTTTTGCACTTGCACAAAACACAATAATTTTATTTTCATTCTATTTATCAATCCACCATGAAATAACTTATTAGTCTTTCTCCTCTTTATCTTCCACATATGCATAACCTATTTTCTCCTTCATATAAACCTCCTTTAGAACCCTTGATTCTTTTGCAACGTCTACATAGTCTTCATGAATCTTAAGATAGCAATTCTTCTAAAAGATTTAACTATTCATCATATTTTATTAGCATTGCATCTTAGTATCATGCTTCTTCTTTAATACATGCAATCAAACACAAATTATCAATTTGAAAGATTTAAAACTCTTTTGTCTCTGCATCTTCTCTTCATGTTGGTTTTGACACTCTAAGAATTTCATAAGACTTCTATCTTGAATCATATTCATATCCTCCTCTCCAAGCATAGTTTTTTCCTCAGCTTCACAATAGGGAATTTGCATCTCTTGATGTTCACACTAAGTTTCCTTGAATTTATCTTCTGTTTTAAGCCATACTATATCTCAATTTCCTAGGAGTCAATTCCTTAATAGACCATTTGACACTTTTCTTAAGATTCCAACCATAAATTTGGTTTTCATTCTCTTATTCTTCTTGAATCAACTCCATTATAACATTAAGTCTCTCCTTTAATTCAACTATCTCTTTTTCTTTTCCCAACTTATTATTCCTAACATCTTTTTTCAATAAGCCTTTTCCTTTACCATCCATGTATTTCACAATGTGCTCGCCATGCTTCTGCTAGGTTGCTTAAGTACCAATTTTATCTACAACTTCAACTCTTAAATTGACTTTATCAGGTGTTAGATACAACCTATCGTACACCCTAAACTTCACCATAAACATTTAATAGACTCTCAATATGCCTTTGAATCCATACATGTTCCATAATTTTAATGTGTCATCAAATATAATAACTTGATTTAAATTTACATACTTCTTTTGACTTCAAATTTCTACTTGATTTAAACTTTTGTATTACTCTTTTGCTTTTCACAATGCTTTAATATTTTCCCATAACTATCCACAACCTCTAACACACTCTTCTATGATTTTTGCACTTAATAATAACCTTATTTTTATTTTTGACTTATCACCAATACAAAGTTCAATTCAATTTCTAAAAAAAAGTTTAATATTTCCATTAAAAAAAAAAAAAAAGCAAACAAGCACACATGCTTTCAGTGGTGTTCATAATAAAATGCATATCCCTAAGTTATCTATCTACTTTTATGATTCCCACGAAAGAGTTATATGAGATGGATATCTAGACTTTATTAATAAAAGAATGGTGAATACTCCAATGTGGTTTTATCATGTATCAACAAAATGTCCCATAAATATATAATTTGTATCGGGCACCCAAGCTCCTGTCAAGAAATGTTTCATTAGACCATGAAATTGTCAATGGATGTCACTAGACTATGAGCAGAGCAGGTTGTACATTAGATTCCTCCACCAATATTTCCTTCACGTAATCGCAAGAAACTTGACTCCACCTCAGATTGCACACAACCATCTCCTCATACTCCATCCAACAATATCATTACCTTCACAAACAAACCAGCAAATCTATTTTCAAGAAACGACGAGTCCTCTACACAGTGCTTTCTCTATGCCCAGTTGCATATCTCCTACATGCTAGTCAGCACTTATCGATGCAGAATTTATAGTAAATGACAACTTTAATTCTACTAAAATACCTTTCGACGACTTCCACAAAGCCAGATTCACATTCAACCCTTACACAAATATTCAGACAAGTCTACTGAGTCGGAGGACAGCCATTTTTGGTTGAATTTAGATAAAAAAATTTAACAAATCTCGCAAAAACAGTGTTTAAATCATGTTTTTGAAAATGAAAATAGATTCATCATCATCAAAAATTTCTGGACACTCAAAATCTCAAAATTTAACAACTTGAACTTGAATTTACAAAATTCCCTACAAGAATTTATCAAAATATTGCTGAAATTTTCATTATTTTCAAAACAAAAAATCAATATTGTTAGACCACTGCCACATATTCACCCAAATGGCTCATTTAACTGACAATGCTCTGTTAGGGTAAGCAACTTTCTCACTCATTTTGCCGTGCATCTGGTTTTTAGATTGTGAAGGTAAGGTAGGTTTCCGGGCATACCAGGGGCATACCACCTACCTGGTATCCGAGAGTAAATGATCAGCACGGTCCTTCTAAAGTTATATTATCCTACTTTATATAGATATGATATGAGTTAAGTCGTTGCATTGTTAAATTATAGGTTTCCCTCTACGACTATGGAAGATGTTTCTTTTGTTGTGTTATCGCCACAACAGTGTCGTTAGCTCCTAGATCTATGAATCTACCCATGAAAAAACCATTACACGTGCCATAGGGTACAACACCAAATTGATGGAAAAACAAAACACTCAGCTACTTATTAATACAACGATTCGACGCAGCTACTTATCTACACATTAATAATTCAACTCAACACTTACACATCTCTGGATCTGATACCAAAAATGATGGCACCGAAAATAAAACAAAAGTCAGACAAAAACTACAAATGGTTCATAAACTTTATTCTTTCCCTAACCTGAATATTACATCTCTATTTATTCCTCAAGAAAGAAAGATCTCAATACAATTTAGAAAAATATTCTCCAACGTTAAAAAAGAAGGCTTAGGCTATGACAAAATCTTGCATCAATTTACAAGGTAGTGTTTAAACATCTCAGAACATTAAGTGCTTTATAATCCGAGAGCGATGAGAGTCAATGCGAGATCATTTTAAGCATTTGGAGTAATCTTGCGTTTGAATGCGAGATCATTTTAAGCATTTGGAGTAATCTTGCGTTTGAATGCGAGATCATTTTATGGATTTGGAGTAATTTTATGTCTGAAGGAGTGAAGGAATCGTGTTCATATTTCGAAAATAACATTTTTGGAATCCCTTATTGTGATAATTTTCTAGCTAGGTTTAAACCTTACGGCAAAGTATAATATTGTGCTAGATTGTTTGATGCTTTTCTAGGACTCCATGCATATTAGTTTTATAGTTTCCCTCCCTTCTCCCCAGAATGTGCTTTTCTTAGACTCTATGCATATCTGTTTTCTAGTTTTCCTCCCCTCTCAAAGTGTTAGTATTAGTGTTATAGTTTTCATTATAATTGAGCTGATTAAGTTTAAGGTTTTTATTTAAATTATGTAGTAGATGCTGAATTATATATGTTAAATATATAAATGTTTTGGGATTTAATGTTTATGATACTTTTTTTTTAGAGGTGATTTTAAAGGTAAAAAAGATTAAATTTAAAAAAGGTGGTTCAATTATTAGATGTATTGGTTTTTTAGTGGAAATTTGGCTATAAACTTTTTGGTGAGAATGTGTTTTTTAATTGTTTAAAATATGTTTTTGAATACATGAATGATTTCACCTCTATGAAAAACTCTGACCATACTTGATTGTGTAGATAACACAATTCAAACCTATGATTCCAACAAACTATGTTGGATTTTGGAAAAAAAAGTAACTTAAATATATGCCCTTCAATTTAAAGTATTTCATTATTGTTTTATTTTATTAGATTTATATTATTTATCATCAAAATTATGATATTGTATTGAATTTGTGTATGTGTTTTTTTAGTTTTTAAGCAAATATGTTTGCCCACTATTTTAAGGTTTATTATTTTTATAGCTAATTTGAAATAGATCACTATATAATTTTATCCATTCAAATAATTAATAAAATAAAAAAATATAATCATATTCTTATTAAGTTTATTTTAGAGACATTTATATTTTAATGAGGTGATTGTAAGTTCCAAAACTCCTCAAGCACATTTGAGGTCATAAACAACAATTTTTAGAGTCAACATTCAAATTCCATATTTTATTCTTTAGATGTAGAAAATCTTGTTGACAACTTAATGAATCAATATCTATAAAACAAATGAATCAATATCTATAAAAAAAAATTGTACAAGAAAGTCATGTTGTGATCAAATTGAGATATATTTTTACCACCATAGTAATAATCAAAAGTCATGTAAGTACTTATTACTCACACATATAGAGTTAGCCACACATAGATGTTTAAAAAAACTATAAAAAAAATCCAAAAACTCCACTTTAAAACGTATTAAAAATTAAATCATAAAAAAATATCATTAATATATAATTTGCTATATAGAGAAAATCATTTTAATAATTAAATAAAAAAATTAATTTAAAAAAATTTATAAACTACCTTAATCTACCAATATTTTTCCCCACCTACCTTTTGTTATATATAATATATATATTATATATATATATAAAAAAGAAATTCATATATATAATAATTTTGTAAACCTAGTTATTACTTTGCTCCCACATTCTCAATCATTTCCATATTAAATCCATACTGCTAATATTGCACTTTATTACGAAACATCTAAAACTAAGCATAACCTGGTCAGTTTTTACACTAACATTCTATTTATATAAATTCTCTAATAAATATAGACCCCAACTTAAAATCTGAAAAAAAATCATATTATAAATATTATTAAAATACACTCAACGAACAAACGGTTCTAAACAATGATAAAATCCCATCCATTAAAGTTTTCATCGGAATTTGATTTATGATGAAAATAGTGTCCCCTCATATTATACATTGATGTTTTTTCCATTATGAATTAAGCTTTATATATTTTTTATATCTGAGCTTCGGTAAAACTCATATTTATATTTGAACCTGCGTAAAACTCATATTGGATTAGGATAGTTCTTTTTTAATTAATTATAATTATATGGTTATTATTTAGATTTTAAAAATTGTATTTAATATTATTAATTAATAGATGAAAGAATTTAATTTCTATTTAGATTAGGATTATTAACATATTTTTTTAAAAATTTTAATAGTATTTAAGATAGAAAGTTGAGATTTATATCAAATGCAATTATGTAATTTTTGCTTTAAATGGAAATAAAATGTAGCAACTAGAGTAAAATTTATGAATTTCTTCAAAAGAAGACTTTTCATATGAATACCATGAGGTATATGGTTTTCAAACTATACAAAGATTAACTCTTTATAAGGTCATAGTAATACCCATTTTTTTGGTAGACTGGATTATAACTCATGCTGATATTAAAACTGATATGAACAAAGTTTGTTATCACATAAGATATTCAAAAGTTTGAAATATAAAAAAAATTATGTGCATAATATATAGATATTATATACGTATTTGATAGTAGAAAATATGACGACGAAAGTATAATTGGAGTCGTGTATGTGTGTGTGTGTGTGGAAGTTCTCATTCATAAGAGCCATGTCCTTTGGGACATTTTGATCCAAATTAGATCCTTAAACATTTCTCATGACTGTTTCAAAATTATGTCAGATCAAATCTTATGAATAACAAGTATCAGAAATGACCTCTGGACAATGGCAATTGTGACCTGCACGGAACAACGAGGACCCTTAGTCGAAGCATGTTGACCGTTGGCCCATGGAGACCGCGCATGGACGCAATTTGGTAATCAGAAGCCTAAATCCAGAAACAGAGGTAGTTTCTGATATAGAAACAGAGGCAAAACGCTAATCGCATATCGTAGGACAAAACCCTCAGAGAAGGAGTGCTCGGTCACGAGGAAAAATGGGAAACCGTACGAAAAATGTCAGAAGGCGGGTCCCGTGCCCAAAACTAGCAGGATATCGCGTGCACTTCGAGAAATAAGTGGGTTTGGCTGAGTTCAACATGATTCCATACATCGGGCGACGCGTGTCCAGGAGATGAGAGAGAAAACTGCTTACATCACGCGAGTAAATATCGAGCAACTTACTCGTGCGGTATAGACTGAGACCATAGGATCTGGAGGCTCCAGATCAACGGCGGAGAATTAACCTGATGGATGACTGGATTCAATGGGAAAATAGACTAAGACACGTAAAGATTTGAGATCCGACATGACCGATGAGCTGGCAAAAGGATCGGTTTTGCGGGCAAATCTTGGAGTAACGGAAATAACGACCGTTCAAAAGAAAACTGACACGCAGTTCATAAGGCGACAAGTGCCCACCTCTATGTGCAGCGTTACACAACGATGACGACGAAGAGCAGGGGAATTCCTGCGGACAAAGGAAGGCAATTCAGAGAGCTGGGAAGAAGAAATGAATAGTCAGGGAGCAGATTGGCTTTAAGCCACGAACAGACAAAGAGCAGGGGGTACAGAAATAGAAAAAGAAGCGAATTGTAGAGAACAGAGAAGTTGAGTCGACCTGCAGAGCAAAGACAACATCGAGCAGACAGAGACAGAGAGAGTCCGAGAGTCTGTGAACTACATAGAAGCCTTGAGAGGCTCAGGCAAATCCTTTGTGTATACCTATCTGGTATTGAGTACCAAATTGGGCTCATACCATTGAGACCAGTTGAGGTCGAGATCTAGTAAGGGGGAGTCTGTGTACTCTAGAGGCTTGGGGAATCCAAGTACCACCCTACTGATCATCATCTGTTAAGTGAAACTCAAATTCAACTCCTTATTGTAAAATCTGTACTTTAAGACACAATAAAAAAGGCCACTAGTGAAGGTTGGACTAGGAGACATAGCCCAAGAGGATTGGGTGAACTCCTTATTAAATTTTTGTGTTCTGTATTTTCTTATTGTGTTTCTCTTACTGTTTCAAGTGTTTGTGTATTTCACAATCTCATCGATCCATTGCTTAAAATAACATAGACAGACCCTAGCACATGAGTCTGTAATACCTTCATTAATTAACTGAGATCATTCACGAGTGATTTTGAGATCAAGTGGTATCAGAGATAAGTTGTTTAAGGTTAGACAAGTTTATGCTGGATTTTGTTGTTGAATGCTAACTAGATCAAAGCTTAAATTAGGATATTGGAAGAGTCTATCCTCAAAAGAAAATGTTAGAGGAAAACCCCTTGGGGTCAGACCCTCAATTTATAAATAGTTTCCTGGCCATGAGATCCATGGTAGAGGAAATGTATAAGGACTTTAGGAAACATAAAGATGAGGATTCATTAGGCTCCAAATAAGATAAAGGAGAAGAAGAATCTCTCCTCCATGACCACTCAAAAGGCAAAGGGAAAGAAGAAAGTTTTCTCACACCTCCTAATAGCCCTGAACATAAAAGGAATACATCTTTGATTAAATTAGATGTTAAATTTGATTTACCAATATATGATGGAGAGTTGAATGCAGAGAAACCAGATAATTGGATCAGACAAACTGATGTGTATTGCAGAGTGCAGAGTATCGACTCAGACAAGAGTAAGATTTAGCTGGCAAGCCTACGCCTCGGAGGCACTGCCTTGGTACGGTGGGAGGGTAGGACACAAGCTGACATGAAGAAACATGGTAACATTCTTTCTGTCTAGAGTGAATTTGTTTCTGCAATCAAAAAACAATTCTATCCGCTAGCTTACATGTAGCAAGCCAAGATGATCTGGCAAACTCTTTTCCAATTTAAAGGACAAAGTGTACAAGGTTACACTCAAGAATTTAGGAACAGAGCTTTGATTCTAGGAATTTCATTAGAGTCACCTGAGACTCTGCTGAAGTACATAGGGGGTCTACACAGCTACATGAGACACACTATCCTCATGTCTAATCCCACTAGTATATAGGAGGTATCTATTCAAGCTACGCATTTAGAAGCTAGAGGAAATAATGGGAACCCAGAAGATGGGGGATCATCCAAACCCATTGCAAGTAAGAATAAGGAGAAAAGAAAACAGAAATGGAAAGAAAGGAAGGCCAATACTGCACAAAAGACAAAGTCTTCATGCACTCAGTGTAAAAAGGATGGGCATGATGATGAGCACTGTTGGATTCTGCATCCAGAGCTGAGACCTAAGGAGTTCGAGGCAATAAGAAGAAGACTGTTGCAGCCATTCAGAAAGATTTGGGGTCGGAATAAGGAGATGAAACAACCATTGCAGCCACAGGTATAAGAGGTAGAAATTCTAAAGCATCTACTAGTAATTCTGAATAATCTATTAATGATGAAGAAAATGAAAGAAAAAGACATGAGATTTTCCATATTCGAGTTGTTTCCAAACATAAAAAGATTGATACTTTGTTTGATAGTGGCTCACAAGTAAATTTAATATATGAAGCAATTGTAAAGAAGTTGGGATTATTGACTACACTTCACAAGAAACCATACCCATTAGGTTGGTTAAGTGATAAAGCACAATTACAAGTGACTAGACAATGTAAACTTAATTTTTCTTTTGGGTCAACATTTGTAGATGAGGTTGAGTTAGATAAAATTCCTCTAGATATATGTGGAATTGTTTTAGGAAGTCCTTACTTGTATGATCGAAAAGTTATTTGCTATAGAGCTGAGAACAATTATCTACTCGTTAAAAATGGAATCGAATACTTTGTAAGAGCTCATAATCTCAAGAATAATTATACTTTCATAAACTCAGGGCAGATGAAACAAATTGTAAATTCATGCAAACAATTTTACTGATGGTTGTAAAGGAAAATAAACCTGATAAAACCAATGTATTTGAGGGTTGTGATGCTAAACAACAAGCTGATTTAGAAAAAGTTGTTTTAGAGTATGATGTCTTGTTTCAAGAATTTAAAGGTCTGCCACCCAAAAAGGAAATAGTGCATGATATTAATTTTCAGAAAGATGCTCCATTGCCTAACATCAGAATGTATAGGTTGTCCACTTTAGAGAATGCACCAATCAAGAAGTAGGTGTAGGAGTTTCTCGTGAAGGGGTTCATCAGACCTAGCACATCACCATGTGGGTCACCAATCGTTTTGGTGAGAAAGAAATATGGCTCATGGAGAATGTGCATTGCTTACTGGGCACTAAATAAGATAACGAACAAAAATCGTTATCCCCTTCCTCGCATAGATGATCTACTAGATCAGTTAAAGGAAGCTATTTATGTTTCCAAGTTAGACTTGCATAATGGATATCATCAAGTCAGAGTTGTAGAACAAGATGCATGGAAGACTGCTTTCAAAACAAAGCAGGGATTGTATGAGTGGTTGGTTATGCCTTTTGGCTTAACTAATGCTCCTGCTACTTTCATGAGAATAATGAATGATGTACTTAGACCTTTTATTGATGATTTTGTTATTGTATATCTGATGACATTCTTATATTTAGAAAAACATGGGAAGAACATTTAAAGCATGTTAAGTAGACACTAGATGTTTTGAAAAGAGAAAAACTTTATGTTAAACTCTCAAAATGTGAATTTGGCAAAACATATTTGAATTATTTGGGACATATAGTAGGAGTGGTGAATTGAAGATAGATCCCTCTAAAGTTGTAGTCATTATAAACTGGCCTAAACCCAAATATGCCATAGAAGTGAGAAGCTTCTTAGGAGCAGCACAATATTGGAGAAAGTTCATTTCTAACTTTTCCTTAATTGCAGCTCCCTTACATGCTTTAACGGGATTGAACAAAGTGTTTTAGTGGGGAGGCAAATAGCAAAAAGCCTTCGACACCTTGAAAGAAAAGATTAATACAACACCAGTACTAGCACTGCCAGATCTTTAAAGACCATTTGAGACCCAAACAGATGTTGGTGACTATGCCATGGGCACAGTGTTGATACAGCAACTCATATGTTATCATTCTAAGACATGTAATTCTACAGTAGTTAATTATCCAACATATGATAAATAATTTTATGCATTAGTACAGAGTGTGAAAAAGTGGAAACATTACTTAATAGGCAAAGAGATATTCATACATACTGATCATCAACCACTTCAATATCTACACTACCAAAATAAGTTGCAGCAATCAAGACACTATAGGTGGATGGGTTTTCTACAACAGTTTCATTTAGTCATCAGATATAAAAAGGGCATACACAATAAAGTTGCAGATATGTTATCTAGACCTATTATAAATGCATCCACTATACTTAAGCATAATTCAATACTGCATGAGAGATACATTGAACAATATGCTCAAGATATAGATTTCAAAGATGTATATGCAACTTTAAGTCAAGGCAAACGAGTAGAAGAATTGGATTATCACATTAAGGACCAAATCTTGTATCATTGTGGGAAGCTATGCATTCCGCAAACTGAAAGAGTAAAGATAATTCGGGAAGCACACACTTCTCTAATATCAGGTCACTTTGGTGTAAGTAAAACGGTTGCACAACTGCAAAGATTTTGTTATTGGCCAAAAATGAATGATACAGTTTCCAGATATGTAAGACGGTGTACCATGTGTGCTAAAAGAAAACCCAAGAATAGAAAACTAGGCTTGTACACTCCATTACCAGTTCCTTCTCATCCTTGAGAAAGTATTTCCATGGACTTTGTTGGAGAACTACCCAAATCTAGGAAAGGTCATGACTATTTATATGTTGTTGTGGATAGGTTCAGCAAAATGTGTATTTTGATACCTTGTAATAAATAGATTACAACTGAACAAACTGCAAAGTTGTTCATTCAACACGTATGGGTTCATTTTGGATTACCCACTTCCATTGTATCTAATCGAGACATCCAATTTGTTGGGAAGTTTTGGTCAAGTCTGTGGGAACTGATGGACACCAAACTGAAGAAAAGCACAACCTTTCATCCACAGACAGATGGACAGAAAGAAGTAGTCAATAAGACAGTGATCCAGTTGCTCAAAGGTTATTACAGCAAGCATCCCAAACTTTGGGATGAACATTTGTGTTATGTGCAGCATGCTTAAAATCGAGCAAAACATTCTTCTACACAAAGATCTCCTTTTGGGACCTGTTTTGGTTTCACACTAAGGTCTCCCTTGGATTTCGTCTTTGGTAAAGACATAACAATTGACACAGTGATGTGGACAAGGAAACCAAGTTCATTGAGCAAATCCAAGAGATTCACCAGGCAGTACAAGAACAACTTGAAAAGAGCCAAGCCAACTACAAGGCAAGGAATGACAAGCATCGGATGGAGCATAGTTTCCAAGTTGATGATCAAGTTTGACTGTACATCAACAAAGACAAAATGCAAGGTGAAGGTAAAAAGTTAAAGCCAATAAGGTACGGACCTTTCAAGATACTTGAGAAAATTGGTGAGAATGCTTTTCACCTTGATTTACCAACTTACATGTACATATACTCAGTCGTTAATGCAGATAGCTTGAGACTATTTGAACCTTCATTAATTGAAGATCCTGAAGAGCGAAGTCAATTGCCTTCTATTGATGATTTGTTACCTGAATATCTCAATGAATTGTAGGAAGACACAGTTCTTGACAGGAAGGTGAGGACGACGCATAAGGGAGATGTTGAGTACCTCAGGATTGGACTCAAGGGTTCAAAGCCAAGTAGTGAAAAATGGATAGAGATTGGACAAGTGAGACAGTTATATCCTCACTTAGTCAGTGCTTGAAAACCAAATTTTGGTTGTCAAAAATCATTTTCAGTGGGAAGGCCGTGATCCGAATTGGATCCTTAAACATTTCTCATGACTGTCTCAAAATTATTTCAGACCAAATATTATGAATAACAAGTATTAGAAATGACCTCTGGACAATGGCAATTGTGGCCTGCAATATAGACGGAGACCGTAGGATCTCGAGGTTCCAGATTAATGGTGGAGAATTAACCCAATGGATGACCAGATTCGACGGGGAAATAGACTGAGGCACATAAAGATTTGAGGTCTGGCATGACCGATGAGCTGGTAGAAGGATCCGTTTTGCGGGCAAATCCTGGAGTAATGGAAATAACGACTGTTCAAAAGAAAACTGACACGTAGTCCATAAGGCGACAAGTGGCCACCTCTCTGTGCAGGGTTACATAGCGATGATGACACAGCGCAGGGGAATTCCAGAGGACAAAGGCAGGCGATCCAGAGAGTCAGGAAGAGGAAATGTATAGTCAGGGAGCAGATTGGCTTTAAGCCATGAATAGACAAAGAGCAAGGGGGACAGAAGTAGAAAAAGAAGCAAATTACATAGAACAGAGAAGTCGAGTTGACCTGCAAAGCAAAGGCAACATCGAGTAGACAGAGACAGAGAGAGTCCGAGAGTCTGTGAACTCCAGAGATGGGTTGAGAGGTTCAGGCAACTTCTCTATGTATACATGTCCAGTATTGAGTACCAAATTAGGCTCATACCATTGAGACCATGAGGTCGAGATCCAGTAAGTGGGAGTCTGTGTACTCTAGAAGCTTGGGGAATCCAAGTACCACCCTACTGATCATCATCTGTTAAGTGAGACTCAAATTGAGCTCCTTATTGTAAAATCTCTGCTTTAAGACACAATAAAAAAAGCCACCACTGAAGGCTAGACCAAGAGACATAGCCCAGGAGGATTGGGTGAACTCCTTATTAAATTTGTTGTGTTCTGTATTTGCTTATTGTGTTTCTCTTATTGTTTCAAGTGTCTGTGTATTTCACAATCTTATCGATTCATTGCTTAAAATAACATAGACACGCCCCAATACATGAGTCTATAATACCTTCATTAATTAACTAAGATCATTCACAAGTGATTTTCAGATCACATTTCCTTTCATAGTTATTAATTATATTGTATTGATTATTATTATCATTATTAATTATTTTTGTTTTATAACCATATATTTTCGTAACAACCCCTCGAGGTCAACTCAACTGGAAATTGTCGTGATGATAAAGTGTTATGTGTCATGAGAATTTAGGTTCAAATCCCCTCAATTTACCCAAGGTCGTGTGTTGGGGGTGGTGTGGTTCACCTAGAGGTTATAGTGATAGTGGTCGAAATCAACCCTATGTCACACGAGTATGAGACCAACCCAAATGTTGATTCCTCTAGTCACAATTAAAAAAAAAATGGTTTTCCCCTTCAGAAATGTTTTTTCCTCAAAGCATATGATGAAAGGGATTTTATATATGTACTTGCACTCATAATATATTTGCATGATATTGATGATGTCATGGTTGATGATATTAGACAATATGAACTTCTAAGAGCTAAGAAAAATTGTCAAACTATAACATGATTTGACCATATTAATTTGTTACTTTGTGGAACATTGCACTTTTAGGCCTCTTCAGAAGATATATTAATTGTTTTCCTTCTGATTCATGTTGACACTCATTGATTAATGTACTTGCTTTTGTGATTAGGATGTCGAAAAGATGTCTTAGTAGTATTTTATTTCTTTTCTTTTGGAGGTTCATTTTCTTTGTGCACTAATGTTACATCATTAGTTGTTGAGATTTTATTCATAATTACACTTGTAACTTCTATTGTTTGTACTCCAATATCTGAGTATGAGTATGTTTTTTACTTCAATTGGTCTAGAATCATATTGAGTTATTATATTGATTAGATCTGTATATGTTCCTTTTTTTCTCAACTTGCATTTTCTTATCCAAAGATTTTGATGCTTCACTTTCAATGAGTTATTGTACTTTTTTTCAAGTGACTCCTTATCATTCTTAAGCTTCTTAATTTTGTAAGAAAATTTTCACTATGGTCCTTGAGGAGAGAAATTTCTTCATTTTTGTCTATGATAATTTTGTCAACTTCTTTCTGCATATTCTGCATCAATTTTTTATTTTCTTGAACAATTACCTTTGTGATAACTTTAATATCTGTTGGTGTTACTAAATTTGGATCCAATGTAATGTTATGTATTTCTATTTTTTTCTTCCTGTAGAAAAATGTCCAAATATTTTTCTTTGTATTTAAGATGAAGGACCCTAGTGTTTCCATCTAGGGTGAACCCACAATTATGTCGCCACCATTACTCTATAAAGATCTAGTAGTAAATTGTGATATAAATGTATAAACCTCAATGTTTGTAAATTGGTTATGTCATAATGTATTGTGTCACAGTATTCTAGTTTTTGAATTATATTTGAATTGAAAATCACTAACTTGTTAGCGAGTTTAAGACTTACATAATTATTATTTTCGGCAGGAGTGATATAAATGGTTATATATTTTCCTGCAAGAGTTCCATTGATTCTAAATAGCATTGAATCATATATTTTTGAAGTTTTATAAATCTCCATTTATCCTTAGTTATAGACTCATTCCTTTCTCATAAGTGACTAAATCCAATTCTCTCTATTGATAATTGATACCAATGATATTTGAATTTGAAACTTATGCATTCTTTCTAATGTGTGAGGGTATATAGTGTGAGAGACCCTCTTCTTTAATATTCCTTTTAATTTAAATGTAATGTCTCCCTTTGAAATCCTTTGTTGTTTATTATGATGAAGTTTTTATTAACAACGTGAGCTAATAAAAACTAATTTATCTGTATTAACCAATTTGATGTGTGATTACTAGTCACAACATTTGAGTTGATGTTCTTTGGGATTAATGATTACTCACATGTTTGATATTTCCAGTTAATAAGTAACTTTTACCTCTCTGTGGACCAATAAGAATACATGAAAAAATTTCCCTAAAGCATCACACTAATAGGTATCTATGGTGGTGGTGTATCCACCCACAATAAATGATACTAAGTTATGAGATAAACCAATAGAATGAACAATTGTGAGCAACCAAGTGAATGAGTGTCATGATGGTAATAATTTACCGCCAATTAACCAAACTCTTAACGGAATTTGGGGAACATGTTCCTATTATAGTCAAAATTCTCCAGAATTAGTTGCATGTCATATATTCACCTTGATTTTCTCAATGAGATCTACTAACAAACTATGTCGATTTATACTTATGATGTATTTATTCTGCCAAAGAGTGCTTTGTTGTTCCAATATCACTATATGATGGGATGATAATTTCATGGAATGGTATTATTCAATTGGCATCCTATGTTCAATGAAATACGATAGCAATTTTATGAAATAATAGTTAAATGTGTTATATGATGACTATAATATTTGATAAATAAAACTCTAATATATACTATATATATATATATATATGCCTTTGTCTCATCTACTCTCACTTTCTTACATGTAATTTTAAAAATATTTGGAAAAACAACCACCCTTTTTCTTTTCACATGCATTTTTTATTGCAAAAATTCAAGAATATATATATATATATATATATATTATATATATATATATATATATATATTATATATATATATATCTATATATATATACTATATATATATATATATATCTATATATATATATTATATATATATATATATATATATAATCATATATATATATATATAATATTTTAGATATATTTTATATCAACTTATTTTGCTTCTCTTTTGCTTCTTTTTTCCTTATTACAAGAATAAGAGTGCCTAAGCCTTAATGTGGTGAAGGACCAGAGGAATAGGGAGATCCCAAAAATTTGTGGCTAATGGTTGGATCAGAAAACAAAGCTCTGATATAATGATATGGACAAAGTTTTGTATCACACAATATATTCAAAAAGCCTAGAATATAAAGAAATCCATGTGCATAATATATAAGTAATTGATAATAGAAAGTATGATGATGAGAGAATAATTGGGGTCCCATATATATATCTAAGTAAGTGCACCCATTCATAAAGAGTCATATCCTTTTGGGAGATATTGTTTCATAATTAATAATTAAATTTTATTAACTATTACTTATTTTTATTTTATACATATTTACGTTCATAACAAAAACGCATACCATAGTCAATTAAGGGAGAGAAATGGTAGGATCGAGTAAAGGATATATAGCTCATTTATAAATTACCTAAATCTAAAGTCAAATTTGATAGTGAATTGATAGCTAAACTTGTTAATCTATTAATCAATCCCTTATCAATCCAATAACATGCTCCAAGATAATTAAAATTTAGTGGAAATCACAACTATTGTTGGGAGAGTTTATTCATGTGAAATAAAATTAGATGAGTCATCCCCTATGAAAGTCATATATACTCTATAGACTCACTCTCATTTGGAATCCTTCATTGATGAATACAAGAAGAAGAAATTGGTAGATCAAGAGTAAGATTCCTAAAAGATTGCAAAAATATTTTCTTTTTGTAGTAATTCCCTATCTAATTCTTAATTATGAGATATGGAAAACAAGTTATTCAATACAAGACCCAACACCTTCAAAAACCACCCACTCAACTAGACTGAAGATGACAATGCCAATATTTTCACATAGTTAAAACCCTCTAAGAAAGAAACAGTCCATGGCCCCAACCAACACAGCCACTTGAGGAAATTTTATTAATGCAAAAGAAAATATTTTACATATGAGATTTCTCACAATTAATTATCATCCATGACCCTCCATGCCCTTTAAATAGATATCATGGACCAATAAGGTGCTAAGCCACATATCATTAGTTATTAGTATCAAGGATAACATGAGTATCAAATCAATCTATGTCTAGAACATATGGTGACCATTGGATTAAAATGAAACTAATGCATACTAAAGAAAAACACTTTTTCCTAATAGGCACATCAAACCAAGCTGAACTTAACTAACTCCTAAGTGTCTAAATATCCTAACTTCCCCCTTAAGAACAACTTGGTACAAAATTGAACGATTTATTAAGGTGGCACAAAAGGAGAAGGAAGGAGGCGTTAAAGCCTATCCCCACTTAATGAAAACTTGCTAAACTCCTAAGACACATCTAAGTTTGGAAAAAAATGATTTTCTAAGGGACATTGTGAAAATTTCTACAACTTGATCATTTGTAGGGAAAAAATACGCTTCAATAACTTGATCGTGAATGATTTTTCTTATGAAGTGCATTTGTATCTCAACGTGTTCTCTACTCTTTTACCACTTATTGGAAAGACAATTTCCATTAGACAAAAACCCACATTCATTATTCTCTTCTACAATTGCAAGAGTCAAGATCCAAGAAAGGTAGTTAATCCAAGTCATGAAACACACAGGGAGCATTGAACCAATGTCCAACAATCCCTTCGCCAAGTGAAAGCTTGGTGAGTTTCATATGTGAGCCCTATGGCTCTAATGCCATGTTCTAGTAAATTAGGTAAATAGGATGAACACCTATAATAGCCTCTCACACAATCAAATCGAATATCAAAACACTAGTATTCTAATTATGTTGTCGAAACACTGTAAGAGGGAAACAATTCAAGGCCCCAACCAATATATCCACTTGAGACAATTTTATCAATGCAAAAGAAAAGGTTTTACACAAGGGATTTCTCACAATCAATCATTATCCATGACCCTTTATGCCCTTTAAATAGATCTCATGGGCCAATCGAGTTTTAAGCCATGTGTTAATAGCCATTAGTTTTAAGGAGAATATGAGTCATCAACTCACTCTATGTTTAGAACATATCATGACCATCAGATTACAATGAAACTAATGCATACTAAAGAAACACACTCAGACCTAATAGACACATCAGACCAAGTTGAACTTAACTAAATTCTAAGTGTCTAAATATCCTAACAAGATGGAAAGATTTTTATGTTTTTTTTGTTAATCATTTCAATGCATATATGGAAATTTGCCAATCAAATTAAGGGTTGGAAATTCTAAAGAACAAGATAAATGTCCTATTTTCAAGTCATTTTTGTGGAATTGAAGACTTATGGCAGATGTACATTTTGTTTCCAATCGTTTGGTATTCTTGCAAATGGAATACATATTTTTGACCATTCTTTCTTTCAAATTTTATCGATGGAATGAATTTTAAACTACTCTATTTTTTTCACTATTGTTAGAATAATTGAGTGGTCATATGTTTTAACTATGTCTCAAATGAATTTTATGTGAATGATAGTAAATTAAATATGGGAATATAGAAACTAATGATTCAAAGAAATATTTATTTGAATAATTTAATTTCTAATGATAGTTTTCGCTACTATTTACTTTTTAGAACTACTTCAAAAAGATTAAACAATGTATTTATTATTATCATATTTAATTTCCTTTAATGCTCCTAGGATAGATTAGTTTTAGTTATAAATTATAGATAAAGCGATTTTAAAGATATTTTTATTTTTATTACTTTATATTGCATCATAGTCATAGGGATTCAATTAAAATTGGATCAACAATTGTTGATTTCAAAATCCATTTAGTGGAAAGCAGGCCCACATACTTGTAGATACCACCAAACCAAATGAGTGTAGGCCTAATTAGGGCCTTGATTGAGTGTTTTCTCTTATTGTTTTCTACGAATTTCTATAAACATCAACAATTTTGGCATTAGAATGAGGATTTTTTTATAATGAATGGCACAAAAAGCTTCACATTTGAATAGGTCACATTCACCATGATCACCGATACACTTAATACAAACTATAGAATCATTTTTTAGCAAAGCATCTCAAGTTATTCAATAGTTTTAGGATTTGATTCTACATCTTTAATGTTTGTTCAAATTCCTCAAATATGTAACTTACCTTAATCATCTGCACAAAGAGAAATTTTAGGAATTAGACAACCTATTCTAAATTAAATTCCTTCTTTTGGCATCACTCAATAGATTGTGTTGTTTATTCCCTATTTGAATAAACAATTAGGTGTTCTTACAAGGGAACAAACTAGACAACTTCGCCAGTAGCTAGTTGAGTATACCATTCCTACCAAAGGAAACAAAACTCAAATTGAAGAGTCAATTGTTACCTCTTATTTTGTCAAAAATTATCCTCTCTTTATTAGGCAAGAGTAGTTAAAAAAATGTTATAATATAGAAACATAACCTTTAATATCATCTGGTTCATCCCTAAGTTCTACTCCCCTAGGTACTCCTCCTTATTATCATTTATCCTCTAGTCTTGATTCATGTGAAATTTTTGGCTACCAAGAAGGTGATATTAACCAAATTAATTATTTCATGTTACTTATTCAAGGAAAATTAATTATTCTACGGGAAGTAACGAATAATAACATGAACATCACCAATCAAAAAATAAAATTACAGGAAATATATGAGAAATCAATCACACAATTTGCACTAGTAATTTTGGACCAAACATCCCTAGAAAAACCCCAATGTGGGGAAAGTAGTTTTCAGATCTAAGGATTTTTATTAATATCTTCAGCAAAACCTACTATTGAGAAATTACAACTACTTGCCTAACTCTGATAAAGCTTCAAAAATACTTTTATCTTCACTTATGAATAAAATCAAACTGGGAAATTTCAATGTCTCCCTTTCCTGTAATTCAAACCTCCTTTGGAACTCCCATTGACAATTTGATAGCCTCCAGAAACTTGATCTTCCTTTCATACAATTCTCACTTCATTTAATCTTCCTTTCCTTTAATTCACACTGCCACTAGAAACTCAATTTGACTTTCTTGACAACTTGCAATGCCTATGGTAATTTGATCTCTAAAATCATACCAATAAAATGGAAAATTTGATCTCCTTCTTATACTCAGAAACTAGAAATATTTGTGAAGAATAAACTTTGGTAATTTTCCTCCCAATCATTGCTACTAAAACCCTCTTGGTGACTTTGAAAATCACCTACTTGAATGATATCTATGATCTGATTTGTCTCCAAAGCCTCCCATTGATCTCCATTTATAATCTCTCATTCTTAAATGAATGACCACAATTAGAAGTTAACTCTATCCAATTGATGGCTAAGACCATCTTAAAAACTTTCCACAAGCTTCTAGAGGTGAATCAATCTTGTCCCAATTAATGTCAATTAATTTTTCACTTTCCCTAAGTTAGACTTGGGAAATAATTAAAAAGAACACTAAATTACTTAATTAAGATATTTTCCCTAGGTGAAACTTAGGAAAAGATACATGGGCTTGGAGATAATTAATTCCTCTGTGTTCTTAGCCTAAATGACACCTCTTAAGACTAGAACACTTGTCTAAGCTACAACAATTAACAATTCATCCTCAACACAGTAAACTCCCAAAAGCATGGATGGAGTCCATTGTACAAAGACTATTGTGCTAAAGAACCACATACATATGCCATTGTGCTAATACTATTGTGCCAAGACTATAGAGTGAGAGAATCACATGCATATGTCACTGAGATGTCAACAATATTGCAAAGATGCTAGTCAATATCTAACATAGAGAATGTCAATATATATAACCGCAGAGACACCAAGATGTGAGGTTGAGGAATTCACTATATAATCACAAAGGCACCAATATATAACACTAAGAAATTCAATATATATTGCATATATTTCAAAGGAGTCATAACGGTGAGACCATATTGACATGAAAAAAATGTCATTTCAATGACCATCCAAAGGTGCGATGGTCATATGCCATAGGGTCATGCCAAGGATGAGATTGAATGTCATTAAGAGGGAGACCATAGTGAGATTATTTTAGGTGAGAGAGTGTTGTATCCATTACGGTGCTTCTTTATTGAGAGTCAGGTCATTACTGTGAGATTGTATTGATAGAAAAACCATTTGCTATCAAGAGTGAGACCAAATTCATTATTGTGAGACTGTATCAAGAGAAAAACCACAGAGAGATTATATCAAGAGTGAAGGTCTTGAGCCATATAGAAAGTGAAATTCCAGAGTGAGATAATATCCATACAAGATCATGTCAATACGAGGCCACACTCATGTGATATACATCCACCAATAATAGTGCGAACAATGAGACCCATCCATAGAAAGTAGTGTGAATAACATCATATATAGAAAAGATTGTGAGCTATTCTCTCACCTCAATAAATTGAGACATAATGATTATAAATTTATAGTTGATGCCATAAAGGGTTATGATCCTTGTAGAGGAGTCGACATGAATCTTTGGCAAGAACTATTAAAAATTAAATTCAAATGATTGTTTGAATATAAATGTCTTCATAATTATACTCAAAATAATTTTTTTACAAAATAAGAATAATTTTCTTTATTAATTTGAATTTCACCTTTTGGGATTAATGGATTTCTCAAGGGAAATTCTTCCCGACACTACCTCATATTTTAACACTCCATCTTAGCTAGAGAGGAATTTCCATTAGCATTATAAGCCTCATCTAGGATATCTCATCATAGTTGCATCATGGCGTATCTCAAGTGAAATTATCTCAATCATAAGGAAGATAGACAACTATAACAAGGCCCATCTCATATCTTCTCATGAAAGAAGAAGAATCCATAATCAATGGTAAGGGAGATCAACCATCCAACCCCTACCTATCCTTAATTCAAGTCTCTTGAATTTCATCTCAGCTATATCTAATCAAGTAGAAGAAGAAGAATGAAAAATCAAAGGTAGGGAGATCAATCCTCAAACCCTATATATATCAATAAGACATCCATCTCATCATATCTCAACATAACTTGTTTCCTTTGATCATTAGTTGAACAATGATGCATCGATCTAATGAAGAAGAACCATCATAGGGGAGCTCTGACTACCACCCTATCAACTTAATCATCATCATACGGGAGCTTTCGGCTTCCATCCTATATCTAATAATAAATTCGGTCATTTAAAGTAGAATAGTCATCATCATCATCATAAATTCATTCTTGGCTCATCTCTACCCATCTCCATCTATTGAACAAGGAAGAAGAATCATTACAGGGGAGCACCAACTACCACCTTGAATCCACATAGTAAGAATGATTCCACTTACCATAAGAGGTAAGGATCACACCTATCCTATTTTCTTTTTTGATCTTCCCAAATTAACTCTCAAGAATCAAGTGGTAGAATGCATGCATCCCATAACTTAAGCAGGATACTGCTTACCATAAATGGCAAGGATCATGCCTAACTCAAGTATCCAACACCCACTGGCTAGATGGTGGGAAAAAAATCCCAATAAGCCTAGCTTGTGGGTAGGATGCCAAATGGGGTATACTTTGTCAACACCAAAGAGAGACAATATGCAAGATATGACTTACCGTGGGGTAAGGATCATAGACTATCTTATTTTCCATAGTTCCATCAACCCAGGGAGTTCTAAGGCTCAATTACTCACCCTAGGAGCCCAGACAGGGGGGAAGAGAATCTTGAGTGTTCTTGATCATCTCTGACCCTTTCCTAGAAGGGTCACATCCATCAGTCCAAGTTGCACTCTAAAGATCAAAATACTTCCTACTCATCCATCAGTCATGTTGGAGCCTCACTGCTCCTTTTTGCAGAATATTAATGTGCCCATATCCGACACTAGATCAAACAACACACTAAAGAGTTCAACCATACTACCTTATGTTGTAGTTTTGAGTAGTAGTCCTCTAATTTCCTATTCATACTAGACATCAAATCAAATATTGTGTTAGAGAAAAAGCATGACATAAATAAAAGAGTTCAATATTCATCGTTTCTCCCTCTCACACAGGTATGCAACAACCACAAGCCTAATCTTGTCTTATACAACAACATTATCTTAATCCAGGAACATGTCTCTGTCCTAGCTATATATTTCCGGACTCTATTTAGCTCAGGGTGCATCAATACAAGAATCTAGCTAGATGATTTCCCCTTGCACATAGAATTAGTTAACAAAGACATATGTTTAACAACATCAAATTTTCATTAATCCAAGTTTAGAAGACTTGTTCAATATGAAATCCTGGGTCTCCTATTCATCCATCTCAAAATTTTTGAGGTATTCCCAAGTTTACAATTATTATGCAAACAACAATAGGTGTTTGGATCTCATCAAATGTCTCTATCTCTAAATGGGGAGCCTCCACAATCATAGATATCAACCAAGGAAACTACAATTCTTCCTCTGAGGTCTAGAGATCTTATCCATTTCATAAGTCATGGGATGGATCTACATCATCCTCAATCTTTGATATAGAGGTCTTGATCATCAAATGTACCTATTACCAATGAACAAGATAAAGAGAAATAATATTCAAATAAATGATCATAAATAAAGTGTACCTGACAGGACTATTATTATTTTCTAGATGAAAGAGTGGTTTGTACATTATCCTTCTCCAACTCCCTCTAAATTTTCCTACACCATATCCCTCTTTCTTTTCCTGCACTACTCTACATCTTGATGATCCTTAATATGGATCACATCCTCATATAAGAAGTTAGTGAAACAATTAAAATATTTATGTAAGAAGAACCATTAATAAACTAGAATAGTGACACAAAGAAATGACACAAGTCTTGAAATTACTTAAAATTAATATAAATTGTATAAGGCTCTCAGATCCCTCTGATTACTAACCCTTTCTACAATTATTCACATCATTATATTCAAGAATAATCATCTTTCTTCATCCAAAGTGTTAGTAGAAGAAGTATTCAAATATTCTTGCAGGAAGAGCAAACAATAGACAAATCAGGAGTAGTGTCAGAAAGGTAAAATACTTACCTTTGACAGGGATTATCAGCTCCTTTTTGTTCTGACCTGCATAAGTCATCATTTTCCATCAACCATATTTCAATTCCATCTTGAAAAGAGATGAATCATTGTGAGTACCACCAGTGTCCTTCATCTTCATTCATAACAGCTAAGTCTAGCCATCAATCATTATTGAATTTATTACATACCTGTCTCCTAGGGTTTCTTTGAGTCTTGTCAGGATCTTGGATTAACTGAATAATTCTAAATCATACCAAATCCTTTTCAAATATCATGACCACTCCTAGGGTTTATTCAAACCCTCACTTTAATATAAAATAAATTCCCTAAGGTTTCCTTCAAACCCTAGCATTATTTTAGGTCTCCACCATCTTGAATTGCTTCTATCATCAATGTCTTTCTAGGGGTGATCTCAATGAATTTTATTTAGCCCAACTCTGACCCCATGTTGATTTCCTGAGGGATATATTATTCTTTTCTTTAGATAATTGCATCTACAAACTTTTCATTATTTACATATCACCCCATAACATCATTAAATCATTAGAAATTATGTATAAAGAACAATAACTTCAGTAACACAGTGGAACATGAAGGAATAACAGAAGAAAAGCATACAAAAAGGACACTGAGATTTAGGTCATACACTAGGGGAAAACCCCACATGGGGGAAAACCATCCAAAAAATATTATTCTTCTATTCATCAATGATCAGTTGAGATAGACAGTACATGCATAGAGAGATGCATGAACAACAATGTTCTTATTCACTGCTTAGAATCAAAGTCATGACAACAGGGCCTCTGCATGTACAAGAATTAGGGTTTCACTTCAAGGTTATTGGTGAAAAGGTACCTTCACATATCTCAGGGATACATAAAGTGGTGTCGCTAATGCTCTACACTACAAAATATGATCATATCAATACATATATACAATGTCATATGATCTGCAAATAATTTCATACCAATACAAATATATGTTGACAATATCACTCTGCCTATGATTCCATATCACTGATATGATGTTCCATGTGAGTAGGAATCATAAATATATTGTTGTGCCAATTCCATAGTTATATTGTTGTGTCAAGATCATAGCCATACTGTTATACTAAGTCAATAGTTATATTGTTGTGCTGAGATCATATCCATATTGTTGTGCCAAGTCCATTGTACCAAGACTATTGTGCCAAAAAACCACATATATACCACTATGTCGATATTATAGAGCCAAAGAATCACATACATATGTCATTGAGATTCCAACAAGATTGCAGAGATGCTAGTCAATATCTAATGCAAAGAATGCCAATATATATAACCATAAAGATGCCAAGATGTAACGCTGAGGAATTCCCTATATAATCGTAGAGGCACCAAGATATAACGCTGAGAAATTCAATATAAAATCATAGAGATGTCAAAGGAACCATAATTTTGAGAGTCTAGGCCATACTTAGATGCAAACAATGCCATTACAGTGGCCATCCAAAGGTGCGATGGTCATACGCCATAGGGTCACGCCAACGACAATATTAAATTTCATTAAGAGCAAGACCATATTGAGATTATATGAGGTGAGAGAGTGTTGTATGCATTACGGTGCTTCTATATTAAGAGTGATTTCATTATAGTGATATTCTATAGATATAAAAACCATCTTCCATCAAGAGCAAGACCAAATTCCATTAAGTGAGATTATATCAAGAATGAAACCATAGAGAGACTGTATCAAGAGTGAAGGTCCTGAGCCATACAAAAATCGAATGTCTAGAGTGAGATCATAGCCATACAAGATCATGCCAATATAGGGCCACACTCATGCAATATACATCCATAAAGAATAGTGCAAACAACAAGACCAATCCATAGAAAGTAGTGCAAACTACCTCACATACAGATAGCCTTCTCAGCTATTCTCTCACCTCATTAACTTGAGCCATCATGAATATAAATTTATAGTTGATGCCATGAAGGGTTACGACCCCTGTAGAGGATCCGGCATGAATCTTTGGTCAGAAATATTAAAAATTTAAATTCAAATGATCGTTTGAATATAAGTTCCTTCATAATTATTTTTAAAATAAAATGTGTGCCAAATAATAATAATTTTTTTATCAATTTTAATTTCACCTTTGTGGATTAATGGCTTTCTCAAGGGAAATTATTCCTAACACTACCTCAGAGTTTAACAGTCAGGTTGACTAGATTGGGCGTTCTAACTACTATGGGATGCCAATTAGTTATGCTTATTATATTATTGTTTTTCTCCTGCCAGGGTAGGTTGTTAGGTGCATCCAACTCATAAGGCTCCTCTTTGCACGTTTATTTGTTTAGGTGGGATCTATAGCATAGTGGTTTGTTCTTCTATTACAGTCGATTCAATGGGTAGAGATTTAGTTGTCAGCTCAACTGGTATCTATGAATACTTTATTCTTGGATTTTTTATTAGACTTGGCTACCCCATAGTAGCAGTTATTGGAATTGATACTATCAACTTCAGTGGTTGACTCATTCCCTATTTTTTTGAGCTTGTTTCCTCAATATTTCTTATTAGACCATCATCTTTTTACTTTACTGTTTCCATGAATATTTCTTAGGCATGTTCAAGTGACTCCGAAAGTTATGTCCCAACAAATTTCCTATAAAATATTTTTCTCTGACCTATCAATGATTCGACTTTCCTTTAATTGTTGTCTCTTTAAGCACCTATCCAATTTTGTGTATGGTTTGGGTTGATCTAGTGTAATGTCCTATAATACTTCTTACCAATTTATCCCTAGTGACTATGGTTGGATGGATGCAAGGTCTATTACCCACTATGTCATCTTCTTTGTGTCCAAATGGATAGGAGCTGACAACTTGACTTTGAATGGCACAATGTACAATTCTACCTCCCTTTATTATTCTTGTTCCCCATCATTTAGCAAGAGGAGTGTGTCAGTCGGGGTTTGCAGGATTTCCTCCAAAATTGGGAACACCATGTTATTTTTTTTAACTAATTTCATCAAATATCTCTAGATTTGATGGCTATTAGGATTCATCCTTTTGATGGACAACATTAAAGCTTATGCACCAAACTCTAGCCATATCCAGACCAATTTCGATATGCGACGTACTTTGTAAGGCCCGACAGACCTGTTGTGGGACTCTCCATCTATGAGTGGAATTTTTCAAGTTAATAAGAAAAATGTGGAATGTTTCCTCCAGGATTAAGGACTTTTTCTTACCCAACTAATTACTGGAGAAGAACCTAAAAAATTTCATTGTAGGTATAAACATCATTTTAAATGCATTCTCTCCAACCAGAGTGACATGTGACATGGCTAGAAAAATCAAAAGAGAGGGAAAACGAATTTCCTTACCAAATTTTTAGCATTCCTTACAACTCATCTTTAGAATGTCCATGACGTGGTCTTCCCAATCATATTACTTTCCTATCCTAACAATCTCACTGATATCTTCCAATGTTTTATTTCAAATCTAACGCTTGACTCGTTGGAGTGAGGCACAAAGACACTATGATTCAAGATCATTTAATTTATGGGTTTGTAACTTATCAAATCATGAGTCCCTTAAAATTTTTGGGATTCATTCCTTCAATTAACTCCCTCAACCATGCATTGGAGTCAATTGTTCTTGGGGTTTTGTCACCCTTGTGTGGTAAATTGATAATTTTATGGATTATGGCTATGGTGATCGCTAGAGGAAATTCTAGCCAAATTACTACATCATGAAATCAATTGATGATCAAAATTGTGTGACACCCCTTCTATATTCCCAATTTTCTAATTTAATTGAGAACTTATAATGTTGAGGTATGAGAATTTACATTATGAGTTAAAACTATATGATGTGATGTAATGTTTAATTTTATTTAAAAAAAATCTAGAGCTCAAGGAATGGGGATAGCCAACAAAGTATGATGCCTTGAGAGGAAAAAATTCCTTGATTTAATTTTCCCTTTTGATGAGATAGTTAATCTTCCCAAGGAGCTTGTAGCAAGAGTTTGGGAAGATTAAGGATCACGGTGTGATTATAAATACAAGAGGGAGGATCAATTATGTTGTTCTTCTTCCTTTAGCTTCTCAACATATTCCATTTTCTCCTGCATACATTATTTTCCTTCTCACCTAGAAATTCGAATTGGAAAGAGAGTTGGTGGAAGAACCAAAATAGATTCGGACCTTGTGACTAGTTATGAGCTATGAATGACAACTTATGTGATAGGAAGTAAATGTGTTGGATCACTTTTTCATTGGAATAGATGGCTTTAAGGACTGGGAATGATCCTTTTTATGTGCAGCACACAGAAAATTAAATAGGGGATAATCAAGGGACTGCAGATATAAGAGAAGGACTCCCTTATACTATGAATACCTACATGGTATTTGTGTGAATGTTTATGAGCTTAGTCAAATATGGAATGGATAAACATTGAGTTTCTCCTATGTGTGAAGGAGAGTGGCCATCATGTTTTATGTTAAATCTGGTCTAAAAACCTGTGTGATAGATCCTTGAGTTTAGTTTTCTCTCAAGGCATCAAGAATTTCGATAAGGGGTGGTTGGTTGCAATAAATACTATAGAAAATTATTTCCTATGGTTTGGTGGAGAGTGGTTCACCTTTCTTCAGTTCCAAATCTGTTTTTTTGTATCAGATAGGAACTTAGGTGCTTGGTAAATGAAATTGGTTATTGCAACAATATGTGTATGAAATTGTTATGATCCTTACATCATAAAAATGACAAGAAACCAATAATTACAATCCTCTTCAATGGGGAACCCTCTTACAATGAATAAAATGTACAAGAAAATGGTTCTAGCTTACATAACAATATAACAATAGAAATGTAATCACTTAATATCTAGGTATTAATAATGGATTTTGGATTAACATGGGGCTTAACATGCCACTCCCTTAAAATAAGTGTTTTCCTCAACACTTCATTATATGTAGGTGTTTTTGCATGAATAACTCATCTTCCTATGTTGCTTCTTCCACTAATAGGTTCTTCCATTTGATCAGGTACTCAATAATTTCTCAATTTCTCAATTTCTTAGTCCTTGCTTCGAAAAGTGTTTTTATTTATAATAATATTTTCCCTTGTTCATTAATATTTTGTAGAATAATTTGAACTGGGATCTTGTCTTTTGATTACCTTCTTTAAGAAAGAAATATGAAAGACCAGGTATACACATGAATACGGAGGAAACCCAAATTTGTAAGCCATATTTCTAGGCCTATGCAACACCTTATTGGGGCCATAATACCTTGGAGCCAATTTATTGTCCTTCTTAGGTTGCTTGAGGTACAACAATTTAAATGGTTGTAGTATCACACATACCCAATCTCCCACTTCAAATTCACTTTCAATCAAATGTTGATATGCTTGTTGTTTATTATTATTTTGTACCATAACAAAGTTTTCTTTTAATAGTTTTAAGACCTCTTATTCGTGTTGTATCTGGTCCTCTACTTCTTGAGCATTTATAGTCCCTTTCAAGGGTAATGTCATGTCTAGAGGATGATATCCATAAAGTTCCATAAATGGTGACATTTTTTATGAAGTATGGAAGGATGTATTGTATCACCATTCTTCCAAGGGAAACCATTTGACCCATTCTGTGTGTTTATCATATGTAAACCAACATATATATGCTTCTACACATTATTCACAATCTTAGTTTGTCAATCAGAATGAGGATGATAAGATAAGTTGTGAGCAAATTGAGTACCCAAAAAGTAAATAATTGAGTTCAAAATTTTCCACTGAAAATTTGATCTCTGTCACTTATAATAAGCTTTGGTATTCCATGTAGATTTTGGACTATTTCCATGAATTCATCTACCACTATACTTTCTTTAAAAGGATGATAAAGAGATAAAAGTGGGCATACTTTGTTATTTGGCCCACCACTACCATAATTACACTATTTCCTTTAGATTTGGGTAAACCTATAACAAAATCCATTGAAACTTCTTCCCACCATTGGCTTGGTGTGGCTAATGGTTGAAGGAGCTCTAGGGCCTTGATAGTCTCTCCTTTATTTTGTTGGCATATCACACATTCCACCACAAACAATTTCACAAATTCTTTAAGACCTTCCCAAAAAACATATTTATCTATCCTATAGTATGTCTTCAAGAACCTTGAAAGTCCTCCATAGGAGAAGCATGTACTTCAAAAATTACCTTCTATTTGAGTTGAGAATTCTTACATAAGTATAAGTGATCTTGATACCATAACAAATATTTTCCACATAAAAGTTTCTACTACATCTTCACTACATTTATGCCCTTTAATATACATGTTGTCATAGTTGAAACATGGTATTTTCTTTATTTTCATCCATTTGCTAAAGGGTCAAAATTGTTGGTTTAGGAAAGGGAGCATGATTTTTCTATAGTTATCAGTGACCAATTTTCTAGTGGACATATTTCTACTTTCAAATTTCCTTGCGAGACTGAAAAAATGCTATAGAGATTTAAGTTCAAAGAAATGCACCTCATGTTGTATTGTTTCCTTTAAAGTACCCACAAATAGGATTAGTTGGGGATTTGATGCAATGGTGGACCAAATCCTTGTATTATTTTGCAACTTAGATGTTACCTACAAGAGAGCAGAAAAGTAGATTGATTAGAAATGAAAACAAAAATAAACTTTTAATGTAAATAAGTGAGAAACAAAGTACAAAAATCATGAAGAATATGGAATAAATAAAACTCAAGAGAATGGAAACAAAATCCTCTTTATTAGCTAATGTAGAGGGATGCAATAGATTTTCTAGAGACATTAAATAGATTTATGGTGAGAAATGGTTCTCTAAAACTATCCTAAATGAAGGTCCATATCCTTTATCCTATGGAAGAAAACTCTCCTCAAAGAATCCACAAGGAAAGTCCTCAATGGTTAACTCTCTCCATGCAAAACAATGTTGATTACTTTAGCAATTTTGGCAGCATAAACTTGCTTAAACTTCTTCTTATTGGCTCTGATTCTACTAGTATTTATAGGCCCAAGTCCCATCATTGGATCCCCCTAACTTATTAATGAGATTATGATTGGTGGGAAACAACAGGTGTCATTTGGGGGCTCCTTAACTCCAATTCAAGAGTGAAATGGCTCGAGAATGAGCTATAGAGCTTGTGTTTTCAGTAGAAATTAGCTTATTTAATGTGATGTGCTCCATGGGAATTTTATTCGTCACTTTGAATATATGAATGGCTATCAAAGAAACATCCATGATGATCTATGCAAAAATTGTTGTGGTGCCTTTGTGCGGCTTGGTTTTTAAATGAACCTTTAGGAACCTTTGGTTTTTGTTGCTTCGTGATGTTTCCAATATTATTAGCACACTTGTACATGTTTCTTCTAATATTGAATATAGTTTTATGTGTACGATTTTTCCATGACAATAGTTCCCCACTAATGTATGAGGTTAGGAATAAAAATATAGTCGAAATACATCATGTGTTTTGTGCTTGACAATGAGTCCTTTTGACTTCCTGGGAGAGAGATTCATGTGTGGAAATAATCGAGGGGATCTAGGAAAAGAGATCATAAAAGCCGGTGTCAATAAATAATATATTAAAAAAATATGTACAAGGAAGGAACATCCCATGCTCATGATCATGACTTTGACAAATATGATTACAAATACATAGGATGAACCTTGTTAAAATATGTTAGAAGTGATCAATTGTTGTATTTTGAAGTATATTACTACTTCACCCTTGGGGGCTACTATGGATGCCCCAATGCATGAGGCATTTTCGAAGAGAAAGGGCATTATCAAGGAAAGTGCCAACCTAATGCATGGGTCTTTGACCAAATGAAAGAACTGCATCTTTGACAAATCATGACAATCCTTTGAAGTGAGAATAGAGTTGATGTTGAACATCGGTGGCATTAGTGAAGTCAATGAGAAAAAATGACTCCCATTGTTCCACCTAAGGTCGACCTATGATGGGAAGGAAGACTAAGGTATTTCTTCCATCCTAGAAAGTGTGAGTTTCCATCAATAGGAAGGAAGATGTGACCATCTAGAAAAAGAGGGGTTCTAGAAAATATGCTTGAACTTGATACATAATGAAATCATGTGATGGTTACAAAGGCATGATATATGAGTTTGAAATTATGTGATTTGTAAACTTCTCAAGGTTGGAGCATAAATGCAAGTAATGACAGTCAAAAAAAAGTTTTAGCATGATAAACCATTGGATTTGGGACGATGTTCATGGGGAGGATGAATGATTTTTCTTACTGTAAATGGTGGATCAGCTACAATATTATGTTGTAGTTAGAAGTGACATGGGGATGGGTCATAAAATTGATATTGATTGGACGCTATGTGAGACGTGTGCTCCAACCAAGGGTGACTAGGGATTACTGTCAGGTAATAGACATAATAGGTGGGTGTGGATTTTGTTGAAGAATATAGGGAAATTAGTATTAGTAGGATTCTTCTAAGCTTGATAACAATTTGTGAAGTCCTTTTAAAATTTATCTTAGCTTTATCTTCTTCTTATTATTAGTGTGTTCTTTTACTTCATCAAATTGTTACCAAAAACAAAGAGACGAGAACACAAGATGTTTACCTTTCTTCCAGGGCCAAAACCTCTCCCTCTTAGAGAGGAAAATCCACCCAAAAATATTCTTATAGAGATTTCAATTGACGAAAATCAAGACCATAAATCTTGACCTACTAAGTCACTCCAAGACCAAGTCACCCATCCTTCTTCTTACTATTGAGATTATCATCAACATTGTTGCTTCATTGACTTCATCATTCATGCACCTTCACTGAGATATTCATCACAATAAGGAGAACATAGTTGTTGCACCATATATCCATCTTCTCTTAGATCATTACTACACTTCTCACTGAGATCATCATCATGTTAATGAGACTTCGATACTGAGATATGTGAATGCTTCAATAATGTCTAGTCTGTATAGCTGAGAGCTTCTTATTCTAGGATCCTTATCATGATATATATGCCAAGATTGTCCTAGCATGCCGAAACTATAATCATGATTATCATCTAAAATACTCAACCAAAAATATAATAATGATGCTCAACCAAGATGCTATACTCTTGTACCTTGTCCAAGATACTATCCTTTCTGGGCCATCTGAGATTCTGTACCACACCTCTGAAATTTCAGACAAGTCAGAAATTCTATCTAAAGTTTTGCGAATACCCTAGCTAGGTATAGATGATGTTTTTGTGTCCATTTTTTATCCAAGTTTAACAAGTGAATTGTTGTGTCTTTTATATGAGTTTACATGACATTTGTATATATATTTGAGGCCGGCATGATGTTCTCCTTATCATTTTCCTTGCAGACTTCTTTGTGCTTGTTTTGGAGGATTATGCTTGGTCTTGGAGGGTTGCTCTAGGCTTGTATACATTTTGCATAGGCTCATGAAGAGCTCCTTATTCATAACTTTTACTCTTTGACCTTAAATATAAATCCTAAGGCTCACAATGGAAGCCATCTATAAAACCTCTTGCTCATGAAACCCATGTAGCAAGGAATAATAAATTTATTTTCTTGTTTTACAAAAATCATAATTACAATGTCATGAAAACCGAACCTAGTTACATTTTCTTCAACACTCCCTCTTAAATAGGGAGATATTCATGATGGTACTTGGTAATTCTCAATCTAAATAATTTCTCATAAGAAGAATCATATTCGTAACCCCATATGTATAGCATCATATCAATCAGCATTGTCATAATGCAGGGCCTTGACTAACAACTCTATCTCTCTATGAGACCATGAGCTACAATGTTGGTGATACAAATGATTTATAGACACCTTCATCCTTGTCTCTCAAGGTTCATACCCACCTGGGTGTTCACTGAGTATGACCTTCTCAGACTATTCTTATCTTGGGTTCCCAGCCCTCAAAAAATATCGGTCCTCTTGCCTACTCTTATCTTGCATGCCCTACACATACTCAAAGAGTATCGAATGCCAGATGATTACCCAACCCTATATTCTTTCTTCCCAGGTGAAGACAAGAGTGATGTTCATATCATGTGTCGACATTTCCATTCATGGCCTTCATCTAGACTTACAGTTGTATGTCCTAGTCTAGTGCATGACACATGAAATAGAAAAACACAATTGTCACTCCTTTGTAATCAAGGGTGATTTAATTCAAACTCCCTCTTGGTCATGGACCTTTCAAGGCTCCCTCTTAGCTAGGGACTCTTCTATTTATCAACAACTTCTTCTTCATGGGTCCTTCATTTTCTTGATCAACTTCTCTCCTTGATGTCATGAAATTTAGTTGAGCTTCTTCCTTGTAAGGTATTAGCCAGCCATCACTTTCCTTCTTGGTTCGTTATGTCATTCCTTTCTTCATGCAAAGTGACCTTCTTGATACATATCTAGAACCTTCATCATATGGCTACTTCTTCCTCATCATGTTTCTTTCAGGAATTTCCATCACCACGTGAATGCTAGTTATACTTGTACTTACAACTCTTTTTCCAGTAGCCCTGCATGAATTCATCCAAATATTATTCAAGAAATCAAAACATAACATTAAATAAAATTTCACCTTTCGAGATGGATCTTCATGATGGCATCTTCATATAGGTATCAGCATCCTACATACATGTTGACACATCTCCCAAATATATCCATTGTCAAGGGTCTTCATCAATTTCAGACTTTCATTAGAGTCTTCATATATTTCTAGGAGATTTCCTAGTCAAATATTCTTGGTATTTTGGATTTTGATTGCCTTCATTATGGTTTCATATCTCATGATCTCTTCCTTCCTCACATATTCCGTTTCAAAGAGATTTCAATCAGAGCTTCTTAGTCAACTACATCATACTTCATATGAGGACATATTATGTTGATTTCATCTAGTGCGACTTATGCCTTCCTACATTCTTTCAGAGGAGGAGATCCTTTTTCTCTTGATCATGCTTCTCAAGATAGAAGTAATGATCCATGTTACCTGCAACCATATGACATGACATTATAATATTATTTACAAGCATACATACCTCATTTTACCTTTACGTCATCTAGGCTTCTTCCAGCAGCTTCCTTGATTTAAAGGATCTTCAATCCCTTGATCTTCTTCATGTCATCACACCATCATCCCATGAATTCCATAAGTTGGAGTTCCTGATGAAACACTTGGTTCCTCTCTAGATTAGTGAAACCTCTTATGAGGATTCCATCAGAAAACCTTGAGGATCTTGCATATCCCCATGTGGCAAATGTTTCCTTTTTATTGTGATGTCTGATGAGCCTTGTCCTGGATGACATTTGTCTTTCCTTCAATGTTCAATGAGATTCCCAAGAGCTATATCCTTCATGTTTGATTGCCATGTATTTTGTCCCTTTTGTTCTTCATGATTTCCATGGTGATGTCACGAGCTCTTGATTATTATCATTATCATAAATTATAACATAATATCTAGGAGCTTATGATAGAACCCTTTTATGAGGGAAACTATCTTACTCATAGGAGATATTTGTTACTCCCTCTTTCCTTGGCCCTTTTCTTCAACTTCCTCCATCTTTCAATGATATGAGCTTCCAAAATTTTTCTATAGCATGGAATCTTAACTATATTTATTTTTTCTTGCTTGAGGACCAACCTTGCCTTCCTTTTCTACACATGGTTGAGTTCTTTTAACCTTCTATATTGTTTCCATCAACTTGTCCTTCTCTATATTGCATAGAGACTACAATTTTTTGAATGAGGAAACCTTCTTGTTCATGGATATTTGTTACCTTTCCAGTGGACCAATGATGGTTGTCTTCATTCCTATATCTTATATATAATACCTTATGAAGATATCCTACATCCTTTGATTCTTTTTTACTTTCATTTACATCATATTTCATTTTACCTTCTTTATTGCACCTTAAGAGAATGAGTTTATCATCTACATCACTTTGATGTCTCCAATTTTTCTATGTGAGGGAATCTTTCATAAAGATCTCTTTTCATAAATTCAAAGACCTTTTGATGACTTCAGCTACTTAGAGGACTATGTCTATTCTCCTTCTTCATGTAAGGAATATTGATAACCCATCCAATTCATAGATGTCCTTGCAATAATGAAGTCATTTAACCAAACCTGTATATAGAATGAAGAGATACTTACTTGTAATGTGAACATGAAATATTCACCTTGATGCTTTCTTGAATTATCTCCTTCAATGGGATTATTGATTGAGCTTCCTGGTGTTAGCACTCTTCAGTGTCCCAAGGTTGAGAAAGGAGACCGATGGAGGTAACCTCAAACAACATTGGTTTTGGTAGCCAACCCTACCAAACCAAAGAGGACTCTCTCTATAAACTCATAGCCAATGAATGGCTTGAAGAGGAAAATATTTTAGGCTAGGTATGTTCAGCTCTAGGGTTTTTAAATTTTAGGGTTTTGTTGAATTAGGAGTAGAGGTCAGGGAACTAGGTCAAGTTTCAAAAGATTCAGTTGCAAGGGATATAGAGGAGTAAGGTAGGTATGTTTCAGTGAAACTTTTAGTTTTGTTGATTTAGTGTAGGGTTTAAAAGGAAAAATTTCAAAATGAGAATGGCTATCATGAATTCATTTATCAGAAGTCAAAAAATATAAACATGAAATTCCTAACAAAGCAAAGCTTAAGATTAAGAATTGTGTTTAAAAACTCATGAGAAGAGCATTGAAATAAAAGATAAGGAAATAAGGATAACTAATCATTCATTTAAGAAGAAAATCAATGTCACAAAATCATACCACAAGAATTCCTAAATAATAGCTCGAAATAGCTTGTTAATTTCCTGTAAAAAGATGATGAATACAAGCTCCAAAGCCTTTTACTCTTTGATGTCCAACCCTTCCCTTGAGTTTTATTTGGGTGGATATAGACCAAAACAAATATTTCCCCCTCTTAGGGGTCGAATCCCTCATGATAGGAACATTTTACATGATTATCTCTAACCAAACCTAAACCCAGGGAACTTAAAAACAAACTCCCTGATTAGAACAACTGATTCATTTTGACTTTACAAACATAAGTAAGCATGAACCTACATGAAATTTACATTTTCCACCTCATTTACATTTAATTACAACACATGATTACCTTGGAGGAGTAACTTGACAAACATCTTTAACTTTGATTGGAGAAAATTTGAATTCATGTCTTTCTGGGAAAAGCGCAATGCCAACTTGGAGGTCAACTTTGAGTGACTTCTAGTGTTCCAAATTCTGATCTGAAGGAATAATTGGAAATATTAGGATGTCTAGTTGTCCATAGAGTCCTTAAGTATGCAAAATGGCCTCTCCAAGGTTGAGAAAAATGGATTCTCCCAAGGTCACTCTAAAAGCGCAACGTCGGGGTGAAAATAGTGGCAGAAAGTAGTTTTTTGGCATGTTTTTGGCATTTTTATTCCAACCAGAAGGCTGAAATGGCACAAAAACTACATGGATGATATGTTTAGATCACAAGATATCCAGTTATATAAAGATTTTGTGATTTGGAGTCCTGAGGGAAAAGCGTCGCGAAGCCCTAGGAGAGGGATTTGCAATGAGTTTTTACGGAAATGACTACATGAGAGAGGTAGTACGGAATGAAACCCTTTGGACGCTTAGATTTTCCTCCTTTTCCAAGAACACAGCGAAGGCACCAAAAGTGCAGCGAGCTAGGTAGGCAAGGGTTTTAATGAAAAACTTTGATGCCCTGGTGGCTGATATGAAGCTTGATTATGGAGAAATGAACAATGAATATTCAATGATGAATTATAATGCTTGTATGGTCTTCTTATAGGTTGGAAATCGACTTTTTTCTTTGGTTCATGAAGTGACATCATTTTTCATTTTGAAAAATTGAATGATAGGATAGTGTACAACAACTTTGTAACTTTATTAGGCAAAGTTACATCTCCATGAGTGGTACATGTGCCTTTGAAATCAATTAGAACACTTTTTCCCTAATTAATAACTCCCATGATGGCTCTGGTGGTGACATAATTCCTAAATGACAATGATGATATGACCAAATAATGACACCAAATGAATACCTAAAACCATGATTAAGGACCTTTGAAACCATGCAGCGATATGATGACCCTCAATGATGACCAAGACACTCTTCTGGTGACCTATCTCAAGGAGTGATAGCATGACCAAGATGGAATTTTGACCATGAGATGAAGGGAGTAGTAACATACCTAGACATACTAACCAGTGACCAAATTTTTATTTGAAAACTATTGAAACTATACAAATTTGACCTAGGATACTCATCAACAATTTTGAAAGAGTACATTTGATCACTAGTAACTCATAAACACTAAAATTGGCTCTAGCTGGGGATGGAAGCTCCTTTAGGAGGAGTCAAGAACACCATAGACTAGGTAGCCTCATCCATTAGGCAATGGAATCAAAATAAAACACTAGACACTCAAATGACTATCTGAAATAAAATTTGACTTTGACTCAAAAACTTACTACTGACTGAACTTACTTATGGAAGAAAACCATTGAGATCTTAGGGCCTTCTCGTTAGGCTTTCAAACCCTTATGATAACTGCCACCTACTAAAGAAATATATACAATCATGTGATATGATCCCTCTAGTGTAACCAATCCAGTAAATGGCTACTTATTTGAATCTTTCTCATACTTTCCTTGAGAAGGCATAAAACAAAATATAGGCCACTCCAGGTGTCCACTAAACATGTGCACATGATCCATAAATATAATAAAACTCATCTTCCCATATGGCTGCAACAAATTGGCAAAAGGGTCTATAATAATCTGGAACATTACCATATCTTGAAAGTCAGCAGAAATACAAGCACACTCTTCATTTTCTGAATCTAGAGGAAGATCATCATGTGCAAGAGGCTCTAAAACAACCTCTTCTATTTCACTACTTTCTTGCAGCTCATGATGGTCAAATTAAAGTCTAAAATCCTCAAAATTTGAAGCTACATGTATCAGTGTTTCTTCATGTAAATCTGGATTGAAAGTTTCTAAAGCAACATATTCATCAAATATTTGGAAAAGATTACCTTCAATATACTATTCCACAATTCGCACAAAAATATGCAATTCTATATCACATACTCTTTTAATCCCATCATCTTGAGTTGCATTCTCATGTCATTGCTGCTATTACATTCAAAATCAATGGATGAATGATGACTCTTAGGGATCTTAACGCAAACCAACTCAGAATTAGGATTTTTATCAAGGAAAAGAGGGCAGATGAAATGGCTATTATCATAGGTATCTTATGCATCAAGGCTGCTAAACTCTGCTAGTTATCCCTCATGATCACAAGATTGTTGTGAATTGTAATTAGCCGCAAAATATGGAAGATGACTTTCATCATTGAGATCTTGCTCAGTTTAACTTTCATCCAAGGGAGAAGACACCTATTCTTCTTAGCAGTGGAAAGGGTTCTCATATGAAGTCTTCAAGTTCTCTTTATCCATGAACTCTTCATCACCATAAGAATTCTCTAGATTAGGAGTAGAGGTCAAGAAACTAGGTTAGGTTTCAAAAGATTTAGTTGCAAGGGATATAGACGAGCAAGGTAGGTATGTTTTAGTGAAACTTTGCAGTTTTTCGATGTAGTGTAGGGTTGAAAAAGAAAAGGTTGAAAATGATCATGAATACCATGAATTCATTTATCAGAATATAGATAACTTAAACATGAAATTCCTAACAAAATAGAGCTTAAGCTTAAGAATTTTGTTTAAAAACACATAGGAAGATCACTGAAAGAAAATATATGGAGAGAAGGATAACTAATCATTCATTTAAGTGATTTACAGAAGAAAAACAATTTCACAAAATCATACCACAAGAATTCCTAAATAATAGTTGCAACTGACCTGTTGATTTCCTGTAAAAAGATGAATCTGAATACAAGCTCCAAAGCCTTTTACTCTTTGATGTCCAACCCCACACTTGAGTTTGGTTTGGGTGGATATAGACCAAAACAAATTTTTCCCCCTCTCAGGGGTTGAATACCTCATGATAGAAGTAGTTTACATGATTATCTCTAACCAATGTTAAACCTAGGGAAGTTAAAAACAAACTCTCTGATTAGACCAACTGATTCATTTTGACTTTACAAACATAAGTAGACATGAATCTACATGAAATTTAAATTTTCCACCTCATTTAAATTTAATTACATCACATGATTACCCTGGAAGAGTAATTTGACCATCATCTTTGACTTTGACTGGAGAAAATCCGAATTCTTGTCTTTCTGGGAAAAGCACAACAAATTCTGGGAAAAGCACAGCGCCATCTGGGAAAAGTGCAGTGCCAACTGGGAGGGAAGTTTTGAGTGACTTCCAGTGTTCAAAATTCTAATCTGAAGGCATCATTGGAAATATTTGGATGTATAGTTGTCCATAGAATCCTTAAGCATGCAAAATGGCCTCTCCAAGGCTGAGAAAAATGGATTCTCCCAAGGTCACTCTAAAAGCACAGCGTCAGGGTGAAAATAGTGGCAAAAAGTGTTTTTGGCATGTTTTTGGCATTTTTCTTCCAACCAGAAGGCTGAGATGGAACACAAACTACATGGTTAATACGTGCAGGTCACAAGCTATCCAAGGATATAAACCTTTTGTGATTTGGAGGCCTCAAGAAAAAGCACAGCGAAGCCCTAGGAGAGGGATTTCCAATGATCTTGTAGGGAAATGACTACATGAGAAAGATAGTAAAGGTTAACTTACTTCATTTGGAGACCCTGGAATCTGTTGAATTTTGAATGAAACCCTTTGGATGCTTAAATTTACCTCCTTTTCCAAAAATGCAACGAAGGAATCAGAAGCGCAGTGAGCTAGGTAGGCAAGGGTTTTAATGAATAAATTTGATGCCCTGATGGATGAGATGAAGCTCGATGATGAAGAAGTGAGCAATGAAGATGAAATGATGAATTAGAATGGTTGGATGTTCTTCCTATAGGTTGGAAATTAACTTTTTTCTTTGGGTCATGAGGTGACATCACTTGTCTTTTTGAAAAATTGAATGATAGGATAGTGTATAGTCTCTTTGTAACTTTATTAGGCAAAGTTGCATCTCCATTAGTGGTACATGTGCCTTTGAAATACTTTAGAACACTTTTTCCCTAATTAATAACTCCCATGATGACTCTAGTGGTGACATGACTCCTAAATGAAAATGATGATATGACCTAATAATGACACCAAATGAATACCTAAAAGCATGATTAAGGACCTTTGAAACCTTGCAGTGATATGATGACCTTCAATGATGACCAAGACACTTTTCTGGTGATCTATCACAAGGAGTGATGGCATGACCAAGATGGAATTTTGACCATGAGATGAAGCCAGTAGTAACATACCTAGACATACTAATCAGTGACCAAATTTTTATTTGAAAACCTATTGAAACTATAAAAATTTGACCTAGGACCCTAACCAACAATTTTGAAAGAGTACATTTGATCACTGGTGACTCCTAGACATTAAAACCTAGTACAATAGAGTTCCAGAACCTTTCTTGAGACTTCCTTGCATTGTTAAACACCAAGTACTACTGTGTTTTATGATATGTTGAGATTATTTGATTCCTTGACTGTGAGGGTATGGAATCGAAATCAAGAATTATGAGAGCACTATCATCATGTCCACCAGAGATGTGGAATTGTGTTCTCCTTCTAAAGTGATATTGTTGTAATGTATGTTGTGATTGTATATATGTGTAACCTTGTTGCAATGCTCCTTGTTGGAATAGAACCTTGCTTGAGTTGACTATCATGAGAAAATATCTATGTGGCCTTCGAGCATTGTTCAATACCAATCATCGAAACTGCTTAAGTCATTAACATTGTTTTGGTATGACATGGGTTGTAATGACTCCCAAATTTTAAGGCTAGCACCAATATTGTAAAAGGTACTATGTTTTCCTTTTATTGTAGTGTATATTATGACTTCTTAGATTTTCAACCTTCTCTGAGATGATAATCTTTGACTTTGATTTATCTTGCTTTGTAGTCATATTGATAGGGTTCTTGGTGACCTTTTTTATGATGACTATGGAGAAACAGTTCTTTGCTAATGTAGACTGCTTGTTGTAGACTTGATCCTTTATTCTTGACGAAACCCTTAACCTTACTTTGATTCCCTTCTTGAGGATTGATCCTTTTATGTCTCTTTTGTTTCCCTTCCTTTGACTTTTGCACCTTAGCTCTGATCCCATGTTGAAGAACCTAGGGAAATTAGTATTAGTAGGATTCTTCAGCACTTGATAACAATTTTTGAAGTACTTTTACAATTTATCTTAGATTGAACTTATTCTTATTATGAGTGTGTGTGTTTACTTCATGAAACGGCTACGAAAAAAAAAGTAACAAGAACACAAGATGTTTGGATTTCTACCAGGGCCAAAACCTTTCCCTCTTGGAGAGGAAAACCCACACAAACTTCTTCTTCTAGAGATTCCAATTGATGAACACGAAGACCATAATGCCTGACCTATTAGGCCACTCCAAGACCAAGTCACCCATCCTTCTTCTTACTATTAAGATTATCATCAATATTTTTGCTTCACCAAGTTCATCATTCATGCACCTTCACTGAGATATTCATCACAGTAAGGAGAACATAGTTGTTGCACTATATCTCCATCTTCTCTTATATCATTACTACACTTCTCACTGAGATCATCATCATGTTGATGAGACTTCCATATTGAGATATGTGAACACTTCAATGATGTCTAGTGTGTATAGCTGAGAGCTTCTTGTACTAGGATCCTTATCATGATATATATGCCAAGACAGTCCTAGTATGCCAAAACTGTAATCATGATGATCATCTGAAATGCTCAACCAACTGTAATTATGATGCTCAACTGAGATGTTATACTATTGTACCCTATCTGAGATACTGTCCTTTCTGGGCCATCCAAGATTTTGTACCACACCTCTGAAATTTCAGACGAGTTTGAGATTCTATCTAAGTTTTTGTGGATACCCCAACTGGGTATAAATAATGGTCATGTCTCCATTTTTTTAGCTGACTTTAACAAGTGAACAATTGAGTCTTTTATATTATCCAACCTGACATTTGTATATATATTTGAGGCCAACATGATGTTCTCCTTATTGTTTTTCTTGTAGACTTATTTGTGCTTGTCTTGGAGGATTGTGCTTTGTCTTGGAGGGATTGTGTAGGCTTCTATACATTTTACACAGGCTCATGAAGATCTCCTTATTCATGAATTTGACTCTTTGACCTTAAATATAAATCCTAAGGCTCTCAATGGGAGCCATCTATAAAACCTCTTACTCATGAAAACCATGTAGCAAGGAATAATAAATTTATTTTCTTGTTTTACAAAAATCATAGTTACAATGTCATGAAAATCGAACCTAGTTACATTTTATTCAACATATTTCACTTCCAAAAGAATCTTTGTACACTTTCAAAAAGAATATAAAAGTGGGCTAGAATTTAAAAACACGAAGATGAGTGCCCCAAATGTGTGGTATCATGTGTGATGTTTCAAGGGAGTAGTTGCAGAGGGTAAGGGCCCTTTTGGCTAGTCTTGGTGTGAGGTAAATTAAATGGAGGTGATCATGCAAATGTTCTTCTATAGTTATGCAAGTGTGGGAGTCAAATTGTAGAATGTACTGGAGCATTCATGTTGATCAATGGGTGAGTGCCAAGGAAGGGTGGCAAGCCATGAGATGTGAAGAGAAATGAGGCCATCTTTTAGGTCATGCAAGTAAATGGTTCCCTTTCAAAAGTTTATGGTCATATATGTCAACAATGCAATGGGTACTACTAAATGGTGTGATCCATGGAGATGAAGAAACTACCAACCAAAGAAGACATTTACCATGTGCAAGTTGTTAGTGTCATTCTTTGAAGCCTTCCTTCAGTGATCAAACATGCTCTTACAAAGTGGTCTCAGAGTGTCAAGGTCAAATTTTGTCATTTCAGTGAGTCTTCAAGCAAAATTTGGTCACTAGGCATTAGGTCTAGGGTTTGTTTTCGTCGTTGTCAAAGTTGTCAAAATGACGTTCCATGTCACCATTCAGATGAGTGTACCATCATTCAAAGGGTTTTCATCATCATGTCAGGTTCCATTGGGTCATTTCACACCTTGTTCATGCTTCAGTTGTGCCTAGGTAAGGTTATTTCCCTCTCCTAGGGTTTTGAAGGCAATTTCTCTTGAATGGTTAAATCATTAGCAAAAATTGTATCCAGATGTTCATACACATTTCCCTATCCTTCATTTACCTTCTTAAACACTTCTCATCACTGAGATCCCCCAAATTCCTCATTTTTGCACAAACCCTAGTTTCTTGCCACAACTTGGCAATTTTCTAGGCTAGGCCTGTGTTTTTCCCTTTTGGACCCCTTCCCCTCACTCGATCTCTGAGATTTCACTTTCCCATACTTCCTAACATCCCTCCCTACTTCCAAAAAATTCCACAAGAATTTAGAAGCCCCTTATCCCCTTCATTTCGCTTCATTTCGACAAAATCCCTTGTTTCACACATCGGGATAAGTTTCACTCAAAAGATGTTTCAAAGCAATAAAAGATGAATTTTAGAAATATGAGAGAGGTTTTTGTCCACAACATGCCAAAGGATAAAAACCTCCCTCACATTTTACACAGGTGTCATTGTTTTAGAGAAATGTCAAAACTACAATCGCCTCGGGAGAATTGATGCACCTCTGAAGTGACCTTGGGAAAATCAAGTTTTCTCCTAGCTTGGTTGACCAAATGACTTTCTTGATGAGTCCAATGATAACTAGACACAAAGGGCTTTCCAATGAGCTATCATGAGCTCAATTGGGAGTTGAGGAAGACATTCAAACGTTGACTGCAACAGCACTCTGCCTTGAGGCAGCCTCATTTCGCACATTTTGAGCAGTCTTGGGAGATTTAATTTTTGACAAGGAAAATGAACTAAAAAATAAAAAAATTCTGGTTTATTTGGAAATTAGACTCAAATACCTTTCCAACGAGCTATCCTGCGCCTAATTTAGACACCGGGAAGGCCTCCAAAATCCTCCTTCAAAATGCACTATGTGGCGTGCGGCGCGTTGGGCAAGCGCGCGGCGCGTTGGGCAAGTTTTTACAGTGTAAAAATACACTGGCGCGGTGCATCAGAGGTGCATGGCGCGTTGGGCAGGCGCACGGCGCATATAGCCAACAAGCCCAAAAACTTCAAAATTTGCTCCAAAATTGCCCAATATGCTTGGATTATCATTTGTACAAGTAGGTAGAGCCTCCATCTCTGTTTTTTGTCCAAGTTTGGTGCTTGCTTCATGGTGTTTGATGAATGGTGATTGTTTAAAGAATCAAACCCTACTTCTTCATAATTTCCAAAGAAACAGTGCTAGGGTTGTGATTGACAGTTTTGCTACCAAGTTTATCATTCCTCCATCACTCCCTTATTCCATTTGTCCATTCATTTCCTTATTCCCTAAGTTCTCCCACCCCCTAAATTCACATGCCCTAATCCTATACCCATTGTTCCTATGTACCACAACCCCTTCCTACTTGGCATATTTTGATAATTGAAACAAAAGGCACCAAATTCCCATTTCATACAACTCAACATACACTTGGCAATTGGAGATAAATGTACCAATTTCTCATTTTCAACGACCTAAACATACACTTGGCATAGACTTTCAACACCATGGAGACGGACACCGACACATCATACAACCGAGACAGTGATTCTACCACATAACTGCATGCACCAGGATGGCACTAAAATGGCATAAAAGCCAAGATCGGCTCTGAATCTTGGCCGAATCTTCTTTGGCTAAGCATGGCACTTGATGAGGCACCTTCAGCCCAAATTTCAAGGAATTTGGAGAAAATTTTGTCAATTTTGAATTTTTGGCTTGCAAAACAGGTTTTTTGGCTCAACGCGTAGCGCGCCGCGCGCGACCCATAAGATTGGGAGGTCCAAATCACAAATTGCTTATAGTTTTGGATTTGTCATGATAAATTATACATGCTCAGCTACTACCAAAGCATTTCATTAAGTTCTATGTGACCAAAAGGCTCAAAAACACCATGAAAATCACCTTTCTGCCACCTTTTGCACCAGCATGAAGTACTTCCGGGAGAGTGCACTTTTGGAGGGGAAAATGGACACCAAATTGGAAAATTTCACTTGGGTTGGAAAGTAGACATCTAGGGATTTCCAACAAGCCAACTTGAGCTCAATTTGGATGCCAGGAAGTGCCCCAAAATAAGGCTAAAAGGCGCGCGATGCGTAGAGCTCAGGCGCACGACGCATAGAGATTTTTGGCCAAATTTTCACCTTCCAACTCATAATTTCGGCCAGTTATGACTAGTTTCACCTCTTGATGTGATTTTCGACCCAGCTTGATTTGATGTGTATGATGTAATTTTGGCACATTTTTACTTGTTCTAGAGGATTCATTCACTAAAAGATGAAAATTAAATGAATGAATCAGTTTCCTAGCATATAGGGGTAAGTTGTTTGACTACCTAGATTTCAGTTCCTTGTTTAGAATTAGTTCAAACAGCTCCTAGAATGATGAGCTTGACCCCTAGAGGCAAGGAAAGGGGTTAGGATGGTCTATATGATGTAATTTCTCAATCATTTTCAGAGGTTGGAGAGGTTGGACTCTTAGGGATAGCTTGATACTCTATTGTACATATTTTATCTGCATTTTTGGCAAAGGAAAGACCAGGGTTTTGCAGCACTGTTTGGGATTCATGTGGCTTTATGTGTTGATGGTGTGATTATTTCAGTACTTGTAAGTTGTTTATGTGCATCACTTTCCTTCTCTTACCTTCTGCAATTGAACAAATGAAGTGTTAAGGTAGAATCCATAACTTGCTATGCTCTGCCTTTAAATTTGTTTAATTTTCCATGTTTTCGTCTGTTTATGGAGAATCCTTGAAAGTTTATTGCTCTCCTTAACCCCTCACTAGTCAGATCTATCCATTCAATCTCTTTAAAGGCATCAAAACAATCGCCTATCTTGCCCCAAGCAGACCTCTGCAAAAACTGTGCCTCATCCCCGCACCCAAAATTGCCTTTCCCTTGAATTCAACAAATCTTCAAAAAAATCAATTTCAAACTCCTTGTACTTCATACCTAGCCTAAAATTAGTTATCAAATTAGTCATCTCGACCTCATTGATCACCTTTTTCCGAGATTGACTCGGAGAGAGCCCTCTACTGTCCTCGTAGGGCTAGCTACGAGGCTGAGCGTGGTTTGATGTAGCCTTGAGTTTTACCTTATTTCAGCTTAAGGTAGATTTGAGTGCTAACACAAGTGGAAGGAGAAGATAAACATGGTCAAGAATGTGGGCCTTATGGCTAACTTGGGCTTCTTTGAGGAGATATTTTTCTTGCATAGGATAAAGGAGAGGGAACCGCCTTTAGGAAAGCTTTACAGAATCATTGTTCACCATAACTCCCTTTAGTGTCAATAGAACATCTAGTGTATCTCTCTACATTAGCTAACAAAGATGATTATGTTTCCCTTTCTCTTGAGTTCTATTTCTTCCATATTATTCATGAGTTTTATGCTTTGTTTCTCACTTAGTTACATTTCATGTTTCTTTATGTTTTCATTTCTAATCAATATAATTGTAGGATCTCTCCATGCAAAAACATTTTGATTGCTTTAGCAATTTTGGTAGCATAACCTTTCTCAAACATCTTCTTCTTATTGGATCCAATTATGCTCGTATTTGAAGGCCTAAATCTCATCCTTGGGTTCCCTTAGCTCATCAATGAGATTAGGATTGGTGGGAGACAAGAGGAGTCCTTTGGTAACTCCAATTGAAGAGTGGAATGGCTTGAGAATGAGCTATTAGACTTGTGTTGTTAGTAGAAGTTGAAGCATTCAATGTGAAGTGGCCCGATAGGTTGTTGAGTTGTCATTTTCCATATATGTGTGGCTATTGAAGAAACAAACAAAGTAATACATGCAAAAACTATTGCGGAACCTTTTCGCAATTTGATTTTTTAAATAAACCTTTACGAACCTTCAATTTTTGTTGCTTCATGATTTTTCCAGTCTTATTAGCACACTTGTACATGTCATTTTCCAATGTTCAATATAGGCTGACATGTACAATTGGGTGTAAGATTTTTCCATGATAATAATAGGTCTAACAAATTATGCTTATAAATATTATTTACCCTATGACTCAAGTTTTGTAATTGTTGAATGTGCTATGTAACTAGACCTTTTTATTAAATATTTAGAAATTGACTAAAGAATGTGTTTCTCTTAATGTCACCATAATGTGCTATCAATTTATCTTTAAAAATGGATCAATATATAACAAAATCCTTTTTATTTCACAAAGCCATTTATACCAAACATGTTGGTATTTTTCTAAAAACGTGGATACAATATTTACCTTTTGTAAGGATTCCACTTGTTGTAGATCAAAGTATTGAGCCATCTAAAATATCCACGTTACAAGATCATTACCATCAAATTTCCTCATAATGATCCTCAAAATGTAATAGTTCCTTGGTGTTGACTCGAGGACATGATGTCAATCTTGGATTCAAAATTCATCATTATAGTCTTGTGATTCAAAATTTTTGTTATCAAAATGTGACAATGGACTCCCCTGTATGCTATTTTTTCTCAACAACATGCTTATCCTTATGTTCGTGATTTCCATGGATCTCCGCATCCATTTTAGGAATCCTCTCCAAGAGAAAATTTTCCATGTAAATCATGGATTTTTGTATGTCTTCCCTATTTATTCATCTATTGTTCTATGTCTTCCTTATTTTCGTTCATCTTCTTTCTAGTCCTTCCTTGTTTTCATTAATCTTCTTTTCCATTCTCTTTAAATATTTTCTGGAGAACCTAAGAAATCCACGTTTTTCAACATATTACCATCCATTACATTAACTTATATATGTATCTTGAAATACCTGAAGGTTACACAATTTAAAAAGTCCTAGGTAGCAAGATATAGAAAAAACACCAAACTTGCATGTTTAAAATTTATTCTATGGCTATTCACAAACCCTAAACTCCATAGAGTATAAATTTGAAAGTATAGCGAACCAAATTTTGAAAATTGAACCAAAATTTCCCTGAGATTGCTTTTTAATATGTTCCAAGTTTCACTATTTGAAAAAAATAAAAATAATAAATAAATAATAATAATAATAAATAATAAATAAATAACAGAAATATTTATTATTGCAAAAATTCCAAACTGGCATGTTGGAAACTAATTTCAGAAGCATACAGGAACATGTTCTTCCTTAAAGCATATATTTGAAATTATAGTGAACCAAGATCTATAATATGAATCATAGGTTAATCAAGATTTTTCCTCTACATGGTCCATGTTTCGTAGTATGAAACCTCAAGAAAATAAATAAATAATAAATTATAGTGGAAATGTTGAACTAACCTGTTTGAAATGATTTCTAGAGCATTCACAAGCCCTAAATTTCTTGCAAAATATATCCAAAAATCTAGAAAACCAATATCTAAAATTTGAACCATATATTTCTCGAGATTTCTTCTCAATATTATCCAAGTTTCACTATTTGCAACCTCCTAAAAAAATATAGCGAAAAATCCACAATGACCTGTTTGAAGTAGAAAAACTCTAGGATCATGAGCTCTTATACCAAATGTTTTTTTTTTTGTAATGCTTGGTATGACTATCTATTTTCTATTATGTATATAAGGCAAATTTACACCACACAGTTTTACCCGGTGGCCTCAACTTGCCCCGAGAGGAAACCGAGTCTGTTGGCCATCAGTCAACATTATACGCCATCCAAAAACATAACTTATTCAGTCTTTCTAGCAGAGCTAGGTATGTTTCATTCTCATGATAAAAAACTATATAACTATAATAGCTAACATAGACAAGTGGAAATTTAAATGCTATCCGCATAAGCAAAACTAAGCATAGGTAGACGAATCATACTTGTCATTCTGCTCCTTAGTGTCTAAGGCTACTGGGGCAGGATCATTAGCAGTTGCTTCTAGCATTCCAAAGATCTCCCCAATGCAAGGGATGCGTCGGTCGATACGATCCATCCTAACATCCTATATATGCAGCTAGAATAGGATCTTCTCCATGTCTCTCTTATAGTTGGGAGGGCCCTGCATGGTAGCTGCCATCCCCACAGAAATTTGCTCAATTGCTTTTCCTAGCAGACTTTTCATCAGAAATACAAGTATAAGGTGTGCTTGAACTATTTAATTCACCATATTATGGTTCCTGGACCAAGAACCATTGTTCTCTAGACTCCAATTTCATCATCCCATTCTAGCTCATTCTTCACTTGGTATTCCCATCCATCTATCAATTTTCAGATTCCCTCATCTACTTCCTCTTTGTATGTCTTGGTTGCCTCAGCTATGATGCTCTCGATGGCCTTGTGACCCCTGTGGTCATCCATCCTGCTTGGTCATTTGGTTGCCCGGGGTTCCGAGCCTTTATTAGCCCAACCACTGCCACGTCTTTTTGGAGCCATACCCTACCGACTTATAACATGTATGCATTTCGACATTGTTAGATTCTCTACATCATTCATCTCAATGTAGTGCAAATGTAATAGCCATCCTTCACTACCATGCATGTCCTACATCAGCCAGAGGTACCCCTGTGCCCACAAGTGTCCAGTGGTGATGGAATTCAACTAGGATTCCCTGGGCTTATCTTCCTGCCTCGCACCCTTACCTTTGTTTAGGTAATGGTCCCCCTCTTGCGGCCATATCCTATCTCATAGACCCATCTAGAACTAGGTGTTGCTAGTGCTTCCATACCCGCAAACCTTTGCCTCTGCCTGCCATTTCCTGACCGCTTTCGGCTCACCTCTTTTCCTCTCAGGCCCACTAGGGTTCCTCTCTATTCCCATATGGTCCTACTTTTCCATTTTCTCAGGTTTGCTCAACCCATTGCCCACCCTGCTAACATCCCAACCCCTTTCCTGCAACTCCCCCTTACCTTTCTCAGTTGCATTCAGGTGCCCAAGCGAGGCTGGCCCTTGATGCTCTTTACCTGCAGGCTAGTCACTCTAGTTTGGCCTTGTTTCCAGACTCCTCATGGTGCCAACCATGCCATAGCCCCAGTTTTTTCTTGAGAGCAGAATAAAAATAGCACAGAGCCAAGTGATATTTCCCCCTTGCCTACCCTAGTTTCTCCCTGGCTGAGCTAAGCCTCTCTGGGGTGGCCTTGTGCTTCTCCCTCCTTCCCAGCAAGTCTCCCACCGACTCTTGGGATTTCCCTTGGAACTCGACTAGAGCTTATGAATTAAACAAGGCCAGGGCCAATCTACATATCCGATAGTTGATGGTTACCTGCAATCTTCGTTGCTTCCCCTCCCTTCCGCTTTGCAGCTCCTTCCTTCCCCGATATACCTTCCACCTTCCCTACACATCTAATACACCTTCCCACTTCGCCACCTTCCCTTATGTCCCCCTCTGCCTCCTTGCCAGCCCACCTCCCATGCATTCAAGGCAGAGGACACTGCACTCCCTACCTTGAGCATGTGGGGTCGACTGCAATGAATTTCACTATACTGCCCATGTCAACTCAATCCTGGCGCCTCTGACACTGCCCTCATCCCAATCGGGGGTTATATCAAATGCTATGATCTTTTTGTCTTACAAATAATAATAAACCAATAATTATTCATATTCAAAGGGAAACCCTCCTTTTACAATGAATACAATGTACAAGACAATATTTTATGATCCTAATACTAGATCTCCTTAGTGTAGAAATAAGAGATAAAGGATACAATTATAAGAAAATGAGATCGTGAGGGGTTCTAACCTACATAACAATATAACAATAGAAATTTAATCACTCAATATATAGGGAGTAATAAGAGGCTTTTGAGCTAACATGGGACTTAACATAAATTGTAAATGTTGAAATTGCTTATTCTTAAAAAAAAAAAAAATGTAAGTGTTGTAATTCTTATTGTTAGCACTTTTTCTTAGATTTGTTTATGAAAATAAACATGTGTAGAATATGAATTTTGTTGCTGGTAAACTTTTTTATTGTTTTCTAAACCTATAAATAAATCAATTGAATTGATTTTGGAAATCTTATCTTCCCATTAGAGATTATAAATAAATTGTAAATTTTGAAATTGCTTATTCTTAAAAAAAAAACAGATATATATATATATATATATATATATATATATATATATATATATAGATATATATATATATATATATATATAGATATAATATAATATATTATATATATATATATATATATATAAGTGTTGTAATTGTTGTTCTTAGCACTTTTTCTTAGATCTGTTTATGAAAATAAACATGTGCAGAATATGAATTTTGTTACTAGTAAACTTTTTAATTGTTTTCTAAACCTATAAATAAATCAATTGAATTGATTTTGGAAATCTTATCTTCCCATTAGAGATTATATTAATAAAATTTCAAATACATGGGTCAATTATACACATGCATGCCTTCCATGTTAACTGCATGCTTCTTTTTATTTAATTTTCTCCATAGGCCATAATCCCAAATTTTTCCTCTAATTTAAAGAGATCTAAGGTGTGAAAAATAAGTCAAGGAAGAGTTTTGTGGTCATTCTTGGAGTTTTAAGATGGAAGCCAAGATGTGATTTGTGGGTAAACAAGTCATCTTGGCATATTCACTACAAAAAAAAAAATTGAAGCGTTTTTAGGCTAAAAATTGGACCATAATGAGGGAAAATATCTTTGAACATATGTTCAATTTTCAGATATTGTTTTACTATATTTTTGGATATATGATCTAAGGAAGTTGGGCTTCCTGAATGCCTCTTCAAATAGGTCATCTTGATATTTTCATTATAATTTTTTCCTGAGAGGTTTTAGAGGTTAAAACTTGGATCATAATGAGGGTAAATATCCTTAAACATATGGTTCAATTTTCATATCTTGGTATGCTATAATTTTGAAGGTATGCTTTGAGACATATGGGTATCTTTAATTCTCTTGAAATCATGCTTCAAAGAGGTCAACATGGTATTTTCACTATAATTTTATTTCGCTGAGGTTCCAAAACTTGAAACTTGGAGGATACTGAGAATATATCTCAAGGTATAACAAGGTACATGTGGTACAAATTTCAAATCTTATTTCATTATAGTTTTAGAGATATTCCCTAAGGAAGTTGGGTCTATTTAATCCTCCAGAAATCAGAACTAATTGTTTTGTTAGCAAAGCACAAAAGAAACGAGAGAAAATTTTGATACCCCATATCCTTGATTAGGCTTAAAGGGACCAAGTTTGACAAAAATGTGATGTGCTATAGCCCTAATGAAAAATTAGGGGATTGTGTTGGCATTGTGACTCAGATGATAAATCTTAATTCAAGCTCACGGAATGAAGAAAGAGAGGTATATGTAGGTTCTCGTTGACCAAGCTACGTGTACACGTGGGTTCACAGACCAAAAGGCGCGTATGTGTAAACACACACCTTCACGAAAGGAAAGGCGCTTACATGATGGAAAACTTGGTTTTGGTCCATGGTATTTGCTCCATGGTATTGTGATCCATGGTATTGGTCCAAGGTATCTTGTCCGACGTGATTGACCCCAAGTATTTTGTCCAAGGTATTGATTCTAAGTGGTTTTGGACCATGGTATTGAGTAAGGCCTAAGACTATTAAAGGAGGAGAAGATCATTAGGCAAAGGCACTCATGAATTGAATATCTAATGAAGATCAAGATCTAGAATATTGGTTATTGGGTTATGGTGTACTGCTGGAGCTGAATCAAGGAGGAACCTGAGTGCTTGATGAAGGATAAGTTCTATTGAGGGGTAAAAATCTTAAGGCTTGAAGAGAATTATCTTTGTGTGGTTTTGATTTCTTATCTAAATAAATGGTGCATGTTATAATTTGTAAATATGATGATCTGGGTATAACTGATGTCTGAAGTTGTAAAGTTTAAATCATCATTTACAGATCTGTACGCAGGTTCACTTTAGCAAAGGTGCGTTTACACATTGGGTCTACATATCAAAAGATCGTATGCGCAGGTTCACCTTGAGTAAAATGCGTATGTACGCAGGTTCAATGCGTTGCAATAGCGTATACCTAATAAAATAAGCTTTATCTACTTCTGTTTGCTATTACATGTTTTGGGTTATAGCATGGGTTCTGGTTACTATCTGTATTCTAGTTACAACATTCTGAGAAGTGATTGGTTGATTCAGTTGGTTCAAAGGAGATTGATTGATGCAGATATATTTGATGATTGATTGATATTGATGGATCTAGTCTGAAAATTAATGAAATGTGGTCCCTGGAAGAAAAGAGAAGGTTGTAGCCTTCTGTAGGCTTGCACCTACGTACTAGTAAACACAACAGCTAGTACAAGAGCTAGGGGGTTGTAGCTCCCTTCCAGGAGAAGTTGGAGAATGAGAGAAGGTTGTATCATTTGGCAGGTAGAAGCCTACGTACTGGTATAAGTCTGCACCAGTACAAAAATTGTAAACAGATGTTTCTTATTAGAAGAAGATAGAGACGATTGCAACAGGTTGTTTTCACCCACATTGGGTTTCCACCTTATATCTTGTGTTCATGTGTGTGATTGTCTATTCTATTTTTACTGCTCTTGTTCACTGTTTATATGGTTAATGAAGTTTCGATGCATTGATTAAAGATCAAAATATAAAGGATTAACTGAATCATAAGTTTACTGGATATACGCTAGTTGCATTAATCACAGTTGTGTATACACGCGGGTTCCCTTTACTGAAGTAGCGTATATGAATTAAAGTATGAAATGAAAATTTTTTATTGATTTGCTAATACTGATTCACCCCCCCCCCCCCCTCTCAGTATTATTTCCAACAATTGGTATCGGAGCAGGTTCTTCAGAAGAAGCTTGATCGCTTGAAGGAAGATCTATCATCATGAGTACCTACAAAAGAGAGGGACCCATTAGACCACCAATCTTTGATGGGAGAAACTTCGTCTATTGGAAGGTAAGAACCACAACCTATCTTCAATCTCTTGGAAAAGATGTTTAGGAAATCGTGGAAGGAGGATACACATTTCCATCAGAAATTCCTACAGATAAGGCAAGTAAAAAGCTGTATGAAACAAATGCCAAGGCTATCAATACATTATTGGGGAGTTTGTCACAATTAGAATTTGTCAAGGTTATGTAGCTCAAAACTGCCAAAGAAATATGGGACAAGATCGTTCTAAGCTATGAAGGAGACAACCAGGTAAAACATTGAAAACTAAAATCTCTCAGAATTCAATATGAAACTCTCAAAATGCATAATGATGAACCAGCAGCAGTACATCAACCTACCTACATATCCATGTTTGGCAATTTGCTTTATCTAAGAGGTACCCGACCAGACATCATGCATGCAGTAGGAATAGTTGGAAGGTTCCAAGCAAATCCAAAGGAATCACACCTTCAGGCAGTCAAAAGGATCTTCAAATATCTTCAGGGAACTCAGAATTTTGGTTTATGGTATCCTAGGGACACAGATCTTACACTTCATGCATATACAGATGCAGATTGGACAGGAAGTGTGGATGATAGAAAAAGCACTAGTGGTGGTGCATTATATATGGGTTCCAGATTAGTATCTTGGTTCAGCAAGAAACAAAGTTCAATTTCATTATCTGCAGTTGAAGCTGAATATGTGGCTGCTGCATCTTGCTGCAGACAACTCCTTTGGATGATGCAAACATTGCAAGACATTCAGATCAAATGTTCTCCACCCGTCTCCATTCTATGTGATAATACAAGTGAAATCAGTGTTTCAAAGAATCTAGTCATGCATTCCAAGACCAAGCACATACCTATCAAATACCATTTTCTCCATGAACAAGTGCTTGAAAAAAAGGTCAAATTGGAGTATGTTCCCTCCAAAGAATAGTTTGCTGATATATTCACCAAACCACTACCCAGATAGACATTTGAATATCTGAGATAGAAGCTAGGAGTAATTGATGCATCATCTTGCTGTTGAAACTTATCTGTTTCATAGAAAAGTGGTTGTACGCAAGTTTCATGAAGCGTATCCATGTACATACACCAATTTTTGTGGATACAGTCGCGTATGTGTTGGTTTGAAGAAAAATAGTGGGCTGGACTCAGGATGAAAAGAGTCTGACAGTGATCATCTAGCACAGGTTCAGGGGGAGCACATACCTCTAATAATGCATTATTGGCATTATCTTAGAAGATCTTGGTACAAATTCACAAGTTGTTTTGATTCAGGTGGGACAGGTGCAAAGGGAGATCATGATCACTAGTCTGGATGGTGTTTGATAGATGTTGCTGATGATAGTTGCTAATAACTATCATAGTCTTGTTTTAGATATTTTGTCTCTATGTCATGTATATCTTTCATTATCAAGGTTATGAAACGACCTATTTTGTTTCCCCACTATGCATGGGATGGATGATGTAATGTTATTGTTTTGTCATGTATAAACATTTGGTATATCCCCACTTGGTTGGGTGGATGAGTCAATCTTGGTATATCCCCACTTGGTTGGGTGGATGAGTCAATCTTGGTATATCCCCACTTGGTTGGGAGATGGATGTATGTATGAGTCTTTGGTGATAGAAAGGTCATTTATGATGTATAGAGTCATGTTCTTCTTGTAGAACATCTTTTTGCAAACCTTGCTTGCAGTCAGAGGGAGCATGGACAACACTCTTCCACATACCAAGAGAATTCAGCATGTACTCAGGGGGAGCATAACCCTTTGCCCTTGATGACAAAGGGGGAGAGTGACTTGGGGTTGTCATCAAGTCCAAAGGGGGAGATTGTTAGCATTATGACTTAGATTTGGCACTATGACATTGGTGTTGTCCTTGATGGGAACTCACTCAAATGACATATCTCAGTTCAGGATCACAGAATGAAGAAAGATAGGTATACACAAGTTCTCATTGACCAAGCCACATGTACATACAAGTTCATAGACCAAAAGGCGCGTATGCGTACACAACGTACATGATGGAAAACTTGGTTTTGGTCTGTGATATTTGGTCCATGGTATTGTGATCCATGGTATTGGTCCAAGGTATCTTGTCCGACATGATTTACCTCAGGTATTAGGTCCAAGGTATTGGTTCTAAGTGGTTTTGGACCATGCTATTGAGTAAGGCCTAAGACTATAAAAGGAGGAGAAGATCATTAGGCAAAGGCACTCATGAATTGAATATCTAATGAAAAGAAAGATCTAGAATACTGGTTATTGGATTATGTGCACTGCTGGAGTTAAATCAAGGAGGAACCTGAGTGCTTGATGAAGGATAATTTCTATTGAGGGGTCAAAATCTTAAGGCTTGAAGAGAATTATCTTTGTGTGGTTTTGATTTCTTATTTAAATAAATGGCGCATGTTATAGTCTATAAATATGATGGTCTGGGTATAACTAATGTCTGAAGTTGTTGCAAAGTTTAAATCATCATTTACAGATCTGTATGCAGGTTCACTTTAGCAAAGGCGCGTATACACGCTGGGTCTACATATAAAAAGAGCGTATACGCAGGTTCACCTTGAGTAAACTACATATGTACGCAGGTTCAATGCATTGCAGTAGCATATACTCAATAAAATAAGATTTAGGTACTTCTGTTTGCTGTTGTTGTGTTCTGGGTTATAGCATGGGTTCTTGTTACTGTTTCTGTATTCTGGTTACAACATTCTGAGAAGTGATTGGCTGATTCAGTTGGTGCAAAGGAGATTGATTGATGCATATATATTTGATGATCGATTGATATTGATGGATCCAGTCTGAAAATTAATGAAATGTCGTCCCTAGAAGAAAAGAGAAGGTTATAGCCTTCTGTAGGCCTACACCTACATACTAGTAAACACAACAGCTAGTACAAGAGCTAGGGGATTGTAGCTCCCTTCCAGGAGAAGCTGGAGAACAAGAGAATGTTGTAGCCTTATGCAGGTAGAAGCATACTGGTATAAGTCTGCACCAGTACAAAAACTGTAAAAAGATATTTCTTATTAAAATAAGATAGAGAGGATTGCAACAGTTAATTTTCACCCACATTGGGTTTCCACCTTATATCTTATGTTCATGTGTGTGATTGTCTGTTCTATTTTTACTGCTCCTGTTCACTGTTTATATGGTTAATGAAGTTTTGATGCATTGATTAAAGATCAAAATATAATGGATTAACTGAATCATAAGTTTAATAGATATACGTTGGTTTCATTAATAATAGTTGCGTATACACACGGGTTCCCTTAACTGAAGTAGCATATATGAATCAAATTATGAAATGAAAAAGTTTTATTGATTTGCTAATACTGATTCACCCCCCCCCCCCATCCTCTCAGTATTATTTCCAACATATTGGTTGTGTGATGTCAACACTAAAAATGGATGGGCTTGAGTATAGGAAAGAATTTAAGTTTTAAATTAATATCTATGCATGTGTGTGTACTTATGTGAATTTTTTTTTGTGTATATGAATACATTGATGTTACATGAATACTAACTTGAGTTTGATGCAGCAAGATAAACATGCAGGCCGGTATAGGCCTAGAATAAATGAATTAAAGGTAATAGATATATTTAATTGTTATGATTTTAATTGTACTAATATTTATGTGTTATTTCAGCACATAAGAAGACTTTCCATTAGTGAAAAGAAAGAGAAGGATGTAACTTAGTATTGAAATGATCTCCTCTGAGGAAAAGGGGAGAGAAGAAGGAACATCTTGTTTAAAATTACCATGACAAAAAAAAAAAAAAAAAAAAAAAAAATTACCAAGAGAAACATTAATTTTATTGGAAGCAATAAAACATAAAACATAAATATTACACCATGTTTACTCTAGGAAAACCCCAACTCTAGGGGAAAACCTAGCTAATTGAGTTCCATTATATCCCCTAGCCAAGCTAGCCAAGTGAGCCTTCACCACTCACATTCACTCGCCCATTACAATAGAGTCCCTCCCAACATTTTAAAGGCTCCATTACATGCAATCCAAGGGCACAAAACTATGGGCAACCAGATAACCATGGGCGTAAAACCACTGCTGTTGACCTAGTCAATTTTGACTCTTTCCCTCGATTAAGTTTACCTAAAAAATAATTTAATAAGCCACTTATTGACAAATTATTCCTACCCGTTTACTCATTCAAATGGAAATCATTGAACAAATCATTTATTTCTGAATTATTTCCATTAATTAAATCAGAGAATCATTATTTTGAGTTAGTTAGCCATAATAAGGTCATTAACCACTTTTTTGACCTTTTACTCTCAAAAAATAATAAATTACCAAAAACGGTTACATATTGATTTAGTCCAATAAATATATTTTTTGTTTGACCATTTCAAGTCTAACAACTATTTTGTTATAAATAGGAGACATGTCCTTGTCATTTTACCATGACTATTCCATGATCAAGCTTATAACAATGTTCCATTTGATTTCTTCTCACTAATTGAGTTATATTCCCTTATATGTGTATTTCTTTACTATTTGGAGAGAGGTTTTGCTAGCAGGAAAGGATGGATCACGAACCCTCCCATTGAGGAGGCGAAGAGTAGAGTTTTTCTTGCTTTCTCTACTAGTGTTATCGTAGTATAAGCCTTCACATTGGATTATATTAGAGTATATTGTATTGTTTCTTGTCTACTGTTACTATTTACATTTAATTTTAGTTAATAAGTAAAACATCAAATGGTGCAATCAAATGTTTTGGATTCATAATATCATTTTTACTTGTTAGATTATAAATAATTAGTAGCATTTGGATTTTGCTAACCCTTGTCATAGGAACATCCAACTTGTGTAGATTTCATTTACCTCATATGAATGAATTAATGAATTGCATAGGTTGATCCAAATCCTTTTCTAAGACATATTTAAAGAGTGGAGATAATCAATAAGGATAATAGAAGGATATGAATGGAAGATTACATTTAAAACATATAATGGGTTATATGAATGATTAGTAATATCATTTGGTTTAACAAATGCTCCATGCACATTCAAGATATTTATGAATGAGGTGCTTGAAGAATTTATAAGTAAATTTGTGATAGTTTGCCTCAATAATATTTTATTTATAAAAATTAAAAGAAAAAAAAAAAACATTTTAGACATCTTAAATAATATTAGGTAAATTGCAGAAATAGAAGTTGCTAATAAATTTTAAAAGGTGTAGTTTTGTGAAAGAAGAGTTCATATAATATTTGCGATTTTTTATATCTAGATATGGCTCGAGGATGGACCAAGAAAAGGTCAGGGCTATCATAAAGTAGCCTACTCCAAAGAGTATTTTTGAGGTAATAGTTTCTTCTAGAATTTTACTGGAATTTGTGCTCCAATAGTGGAGACAATTAAAATAAGAAAACAACCATTCTAGTAAGCTAAAATAGCAGATAAGAGTTTTAGATTATTAAATAAAAATATTACAAAGCATCTATTTTAGCATTTCCATACTTAATACACTCTTCCAGGTTGAATGTGATGTGAATGGAACACCTATAGGTGTACTTTCTAAGTCAAGAAGGAAAACATGTTGCTTAGTTTAGTGAAAAATTAAATGATTCCAAAAAAAAATATTCTTCATATGATAAGTATTTTTATGCTATAGTTCAAGCCTTAAGTGGGGAAAGTATTTAATGCAAACGATTGTGTTTATATACTAAAAATCATGCTTTGCATTTCATTAAAATTCAAACAAATTTGAAGTAGGGACAAGTAAAGTGGGTAGAGTCTTTGCAAAATTTTACTTTTGTTAGTAAGCACACAAGTGGGGCATCCAACAAAGTGGCAAGTGCATTGAGGCAAGTGCATTGAGAAGGCTAAGTTGAATTCTACACGAACTTAAAGTGAATCGATTTCAAACTTTAAAATAAATGTATGTTGAAGATGTAGATTTTAAAGAGCCTTATGTAGCTATTCAAGATCCAGTGAGTAGAGGAAAATTCCATGGTTAGATTACATGATACAAGAGAATTTTTATTCAAATGAAAACAATTTTGTACTCCAAGGTGCTCAATGAGAAAACATTTATTGAAAGAAAAATATAGTGGTGAATTAGTTGTACAATTTGGACAAGACGGGACTTTTTCTCAATTAAATGCATTTTATTTTTGGCCAAGTATGTGAATTAAGGTAAAACAATTTCTAGAAAAGTGTATACTATGTCAATATGCCAAAGGGGAGAGCCAAAAACATGAATACATAAGCCATTTCCAATTCCAATTATACCTTAGGACTCTATAAGTATGGAATTTGTATTACGATTTCTAAAAATCCGAAGAGGAAATGATTCCATTTATATTATTGTTAATATATTTTCAAAATGGCACATTTCATTGTTTGCACAAACACAAGTGATGCAACTCGTATTGCTTATTTATTTTTAAAGGAGATTCTTAGGTTGCAAGGATAGCCAAAAAGCGTTATATCTGATAAAGAAATAAAATATGTGGCCCAATTTTTTAGAAATTTATGGATTAAATCAGGAGCTAAATTCAGTTTTAGTTTATCTTACAACCCACATATTCTTGTACAAATAGAGGTGGTGAACACAAGTTTTTGAAACATATTAAGACTTTTGATAAGTGAACATCCTTAGCAGTGGGACAATGTACTTTCTCTGGTAGAGTTTCATATAATGACTCAAAATAGTGTTTTTTAGATAATGTATGGTTTTTCTTCCAAGAGGGGTGTTACTAAGAAATTTGGGAAAATAAGAAATGAGGAGTGTAGATGGTGAGGATTTTCTAGTAGCGATGCATGAATTACATGGAAAATTTAAGCAATAGTTTCAGGGAATTAGCAACAAGTAAAAAGTAAAAGAAAAATTAAATAAAAGAAAAGTGAATTATGACATTGGTGATTTGGTCATGGCACATCTAAGGAAATATTCCCCAAAGGGGAATATAAAAAATTAAAATTGAATAAAAATGGACCGTATAAAATTTGAAGAAAATTTGCATCAAATGCTTATGAACTTGAGCTTCCACACAACATTGGAATCTCATCAATTTTCAAGGTTTCATATTTGTACCCCTACAAGGGAGCAGAGACAGTTTCAACTGATGCACCTAAAAGTGATGAAATTCTGATCATCAATTGGGAAAATAAACTACCTAAAGCAAGACATAAAGATATTAATGTAGTTTTGGATAAAAAGATAGTGACAATTACTACAAATAAAGAATATATGCAACATTTCGTCAAATGGAAGCATAAACCATTTAAGGAACCTGTTAGGGTCCTATAATTTATAGGATCAAATGATGATTGAATAATTGCTTTCAGTATTTTAGATTGTAAATAATATTGCTTACTGCAAATGATTTCCAAAAAAGATATAAATATGAAAAGAGGGTATAAACACAAAACGAAAAAGGAAAAAGAAAATAAATGATAAAATAACCCCACAAAACAACAAAAAATAAATGTGAAAGTGATTCTAGTTGAAGTGCCACTGATAGTCTAATGGTTTTGCAAAGAATAAATTCATGAAATTGTGTGCAGCTTGTTTATATGCCACAATATCTTTGTGCTTGAAACATACAATTTAATCATGTTCAAGCAAGTTTCAATTTATGTTAATTAGATGAAAGTAAATAACTTAGCCAAAAAATGTAATCTTGGCTTAGATTAAATAGGTAGAATATGTGAATAAGTTAATCTGACAGTTTAATTTGGTTTAATGTAGTTGTTAGAATAGTTTAGTTGTTTGAAATAAATATTCCTAGTCCTTTAAGAATGACAAAATAAATAGGGTTTGCACATTTAAATTCTCTCTGATTGGTCTAAAGTTAAATTAGCATAGGAAAAAGATTGAATTTTATGTAATTGATGACTCTAGTCATTTGTCCAAAGTTTGGACTTTGGTGTAAAATTTATTTGTCTGAAATGTGTTGTGGGACTACTAGTGCTAAACTTTGCACACATCACCTTCCTTGATCACTATCATGTTTCGATCTGACAGCCCTTAAGTCTTTTTAAATCCCTCCACGGTGATTTTGTTTAATGGCGGTGGGGGAGGGTCCGAAAAGTAGTTTCCCCACTACTACGTTTCCTCTCCTCATAATTTCAGACCCCCCCCCCCCTCATACCACAAACAACCTACTTCAAAAGCGATTTTTTCCATCCTGATGCAACTCGCCTTTCCGCCAACGTTCACCCACCATGTCTTTGCTCAACCTCCATTCCACTTACGTCATGTATCCCTCCTCCCATCACTTCCTGCCAATGGCCCCGTGCCTTCATCTTCCAATCCTAATCTGGCACGTCAACGACCATTGCACCCATCCTATTGCACTTTCCTCACATTTCCTTTGATCTGTTGCAGAGTAAATGCAACTCAAAAATGTTGATCCAATGATTTCGCTCCATCTATCAAAAACTATTCACATACGAGTTGCCTATCTCCGATTGTTTACAGAGGAAATGCCACCTAGGATTTTCCCGAGAATTACTGAGATCTTCTACAAATTCCATCTCTCAATCTCTCCATTTTTCATTCTATTACCATGATGGCCCCCAAAATTTCCACTGTGGTGAATCCCATTCTCACTCCCCCTATGGATTTAGACCACATCCCTCTTATTGACAAAGACTATAAGATAGTCGAGACACAATTTGAATTCGACCTCTTTAAATTATGTTGTTACTTTTGTGACAATTACCTTGACCAATTTGATGAAATCAATTTCTGGCAGTCCATACTACCCTTGTTCATTTTCCCCTAGTATTATTACATCCTCGAATTCCTCCTAAAGTGTCATGCCTCTTACCTTTCAAGTAAGAGGGTTATCATTTCCCCCAATGGTGAAATCCTTTTCATCATTACTTCTGAGAGCATAAACCAAATGTTGTAGGTAACCTACAGTGATTTCCTCACCCCTTTTTCCTTTGAATCTCTCAAATAAATCTATCAGAAACCCACCTTCCCCCAGCGAGCCAAGATTTTTGAAGTCTTCCTCCCAAAAGATTCTCAACTCCCCAAGAAAACTCCCCCTTATCCCTCTTCTATTTTACCTCAAAGGACTAGATAGATTATCTTTGTCTTATCATGCCTACTTGATTACTTTTCATATGAATGGATAGATAAGCCTATTTTTGGCTTCCTATCTACCCTTTCTATAGAATAAGGACTATTAGTCACCTTTGAATATGGTCACTTCTTGGAAAATGTAATTCATGAACAATTCCTTCAATTTCTAACTGAAGGAATGTTCTGATAATATTATATTCTTGTGTATATGTTCATTTTCTTTCAAACATATAGGTTTCCGTTTGTAGTGCAAAAGCTTGATCATAAAGGAGAGACTCAATCCATAATCTTCTAGACCTCCATGATCAAAAGACAATCACATGAATTCAGTTTTACAGATTTTATTGATCATTTTGTGTATCCAACAACTTGTTTGCTCAATGGCCAGTAGATTCCAAGGATCAATGAGGATATTTGGAAAGTGTTACAACTTAGTGAACATGTGAAGATAGGAGATTTGTACCTATACCAGTCATTTACAAAGATCATAGTTTATGGCTCAGAGCTGCCACCATATAGGTTTCCCAAGTACCTTACAATGAGAGTATTTTCCTTGGAGTACATCAGTAAAATAATTCACTCAGACAAACATCCATTTCATGGCAGCCAAGAAGAAGTCTTAGTTCTGAATTAGAACATAGATAGGACCTTTCTTTTGAAACAGTAGAGCAGCAGGAGAGGAAGCAGACCTCCTACTGAAACAAATAAATTTCCCTCTTAGTTTTACTTGGTCCTATGACCCCTTTGGAGTAATTTCTAAGTTAAGAGTGGAATAGAAGGAAACTCCATATGTGCATACCCAAAGACCATAAATAGAGAAGTACATGAACCAACACATTTGGGTAGAAAATACATTGTAGGAGGACAAAGAGCAGGTATTTTATAGAATAAATTCAGAGACTCCTATACCCAGAGAAAAGACTGAGAAGAGACTGAGAGAGGGAGACTCTCCTTCAATTACAAAAGTATCAGCCAAAGAGTTCAAGATATATACAAAGAAGGTTAAGATATGATCTAAGATAGAATTTCCACCACTAGAGGAAACACGGGGCACCATTGTAATCTCAGGCTTTCAAACTTTTAAGTTTGATAGCAGTACCACTAATTCTCCATCATCCTCACTTTAAATATATTCAAGCTACAATACCTCACACACCAGAGTCATCTACATAAAAAAGGAAACTAGATATTTTCCAAACATATGAAGAGAGACAGAGGAATGAATCCATTGATGACAACTTTTTTATTCAATTTAGGAAGTAGTCTTCCTCAATCCAGCACAGGCTCATTTCAGTGTATGACACAGAAAATGGAACAATGCATATGGGATCCTTACAATTACAAGCTTCACAACCAAAGTCAGCAACAGAATTAAAAAAAAATACCTTTGATTTTTAGGCAAAGGATGTTCACCCTTTGAATCAAATAGATATGCACAGGAAGACTAGAGAAATAGTCTACTCAACCTTTACACAAACTGCTCTCACTACTTCCAATTTATAACTTTCTTTAAAAAATGTTCAGTCTTAGCTTAAACTGGAGAAAGTGTCCTCCCTTTCTAAAGACAACAGAATCAAACATCTGGAGGAAATGGTGATCAAAGTAGGTTTTGATCTTGGTAACTCATAGGCCATGGAGGAGATAATTAAAAAGAAGAATGTTGACATAGTAGCCCTAAAGAAGAAATTGAAGCTGCTTGTGACTGAATATCCCTAGGAAAAGGAGCTAGGAGGGATAGAGTTACAAAAAGAAGAGATGTTGAAGCTCCTAGTGGAGCAAAGTGCACATATCAATTACATCTCTACTTCAAACAGGTTTCCCTACAATAGCCACAACAACAGGAAAGTCCTTTTCTATAGTACTTCCCACATCAACTGCAGATGATTCAATTAAGTTGGCTAAATCCATGGAAAATATGTCTATATAGGGAGAAGAGATAAAAAAAAAAACTAAGACAGGAGGTGAAATTCCTAAAGAGAAGAAAGTAAGATTTGAGAATTCCCTCATAACAAAAGTACAGAGATCCCATTCATTGTCCTAGAGATTGTAAAAGATGGAAAAAGACAGTGCCATGGGTAATACATTGGCACATGTAAAATATAATATTTGGAAGTGAATCAATGAATATATGATAGACATTTGGCCTACAATACAAATCATTTTTGAACAACAAGAACTGATTCAAAGGTCCAATGAAGCCATCGAAGAAGTCAGAAAGCAATTGGGTGACAAACCCAGTGAAGCCACTAAGCTCATCAAATTCCTTAACTCCAAAAGCAAATAGGAATTAGAAGAGTTAGATATTGAATATAGAATGGAAACAATACTGGAAGTTAAGAAGGTGTTGACTAAGAGAAATCTAATGAGACAACTTGAAGAAAAATGTCAAATTATGAACACCGGTGTACAGATATTCTTCACCAAGATGGAACCCCTCTACAAGAAAGGACTTCCAAATTTATTAGATATTAATGATAATCTCAACATGTTGTCTAATTACAGTGATAAACTAATGACCAAGGTAAGAGACATTTCGAAGGTTGCAGGCGGAAGATTCAATATGAGAGGAAAGGAATTCTTGGAAGCATTGGCATATGACCTGGAGATTCAGTATGCAATTAAACACATATTCATTTCCAAGCTGACATTTGTTAATGATATTGAAGTCGAAAAAGTTTACAAAATGTTACTGAAGAGGACTATCCTGAGTGAACAGTGTTGGGATAAATTATGTGAATTAATGGAGTAAACAAAAGGTTTGGCTACACAGCTCAGCATCAACAGCACAATAGAATTCGAGGGCCAGACAACCAATTGTTCCACCAATTTAGTGCCACCAATTAAAACAGTTTGAATATCCATGAAATTTTTGTAATAAGTTAGATAGATTTAGTTTAATAATTCTTGGATACATCCTAGTCAGTTTTGACAGGATATTCTTGTAAATAAGTTATAAATACTTCATCTTCAGAAGTGTCAAGGGTTGGTTTTTATATAGAAGAAAACTATTGTACATTGTTGAAGCATCAATGGATTTACCAGTAATACATAAATCTCTTTCACAGGATTCTTGTGTCAAGTTATTGGTGAAGTGCCTCTATGGTTCTATGTGTTTATATTTCTCTTTTTATCACACATATTTGTTTCTTAATATGAAATATTCAATAGATAATTAAAGGACAAAATTTGTTTAAATCTGCACTTTATTCTCGACTTTGAATAATTTCCATGTTTTCTACTGAACTTTAAATATAGAATTCATGTAACAATGCTTTATATATAAAGTGAATCTTAATTTGTTCTTCCTTCCCTGTCTCATAAACTAAAAGTGTCCAATCAGTTTGGCTACCCTTCCTTGTGATATCTATCTGTAAACACTGAAATGGATCCATACTTTATGAAACAGACTCCATAGCCTAATAGTAATCTAGTTACAAACCAACCATTCAAATATAAATCAAAAGTTAAACTTCATAACTAGCCTAATATTCAATATAACAAAGTTAAATCTTATAGAGAGAGCCCTCTCTGAAGTTGGTAGGGTTGGATCCCACCTTCCAAAGTAGGTTTGTGGTTACCTTTGTGATTTTCTTCTGCAACCTCAGAAAATTACAGAGTGCTAACTTTCTGGAGACCATACTGGGGAATTAAAAATAACCCTTCATTTCATTTTCATAAGGTTAATTTCCCTAGTTTATACATCTTTATTTCAAGAATTATAATGATAAAAATATTGGAAATAAAGGATTAGAGGTTGTTTTTCATTTTTAAAGATCTGGCTCCAAAAAGAATTCATACCTGACCCAATCCTGATCCAGAACCACCTGAAATTTTAGACAATCCTAAAAGGATACTAAGGAAAATCAGTTTAACTGAAAGCCAAGGAAGCAATAGCCCCCTTTCTAGGGAAAATTCACATCCTGAAAACCTCGACACCATACAAGATATTCAGTTTGACTTACCTTTTGAACAAAGCATTTTTAGGACCAATTCTGAAACTTTTGTTGATCAGACAGTGGTTGACGAATCTATTCTTCAGCCTTACAAACCAATAATACCATTTGTTGAACTTGATTTGGATTAGCAAGCCCTGTAGAACTTTGAAAAATTGTAGTATCTTGTGTCAACACTTGATCAGTATGTACATCAAGCTTACATTCAACAATCTGTTGAACTTTATACTCTTACTATTGCAGCGTCAACTTCCTCTTTCCAATCAGTTCATCCAACATCAGTTGGCCCTACCTCATCTATAATTTCTACTACTCATCCATTGGTATCGTAAATAGTAACCCAACTTATTCCAACAAATCCTACATCTACACCTCCCATAATACCATACATCATGCCTGCTTGTTATGCTTCCTTGGTTTTACCTGCCCAGTTGCATGATATGCCCCAAGACTATCAGACCAGGATTCCCCAATTTGATAGCATTAGAACTATCAATGCACAACAATACATAGATAAAATGAATGACTTTTTTTATCTTCATGAAGTAGATGAGAATGATGTAAAAATGAGGCTGTTTGCCTAGAGATTAGGTGCAGAGGTGAGAAAATGGTTCAAAAACTTAGCAGTAGGTATTATAGTTGACCTTGCTGTATTTCACCAATCTTTCCTAAATAGGTGGGAAACCACAAATAGTCATCTACAGATCCTTAATGAGCACAAAAACATTAAGAGGGGACCTAATGAAACTGTACAAGTGTATTGTGACAGGTTTAATAAGGTTTACAATGCAATCTCGACTGTCATTAAACCACCCCCAGGCTTTGCCCTGATACATTTTCTTGAAGGATTCGATGTTTATATGGCCTATCAACTGAGAGGAAGAGATCCCTATACCTTAGAGGAAATTCAAGAAAATGCGCTCAAAGTGGAGGCTAATTTATTAGCCAAAAAATCTGAATTAAAATCTAAGAAAAGAGTAACCTTCATCTTCTTCTTCCATTGATTATAAAATAGACAGTCTACTGAGAACAATGGAGAAAATGATGGATAGAATCAATATAACTAATAGGGTTCCTCTGATAGAAAATCAAATAAGGCAACTATGGAATCCAAACTTTAGAAGAAATCAATCCCAGATCAAGCAAAGGGGCCCAAAAGGTCCAGACCAGTAGGTAAGACCTCCTTTCCAAGAAAATTATACATATGAGGAGGTTGAGGTAGCTAATGATACAAAGCACACTCAAATAAATTTAATGGGATTAAATGATAATGACTCTATTTTTCTTACTCAAGAAGAACAAGACCTTTTCCTGTTATCCTAGGATGAAATAGAACTTGAAGAATCAGAATATTATAAGAAAGGTTTCGAGAATGCCATTATGGAAATCCATAAGAAATACAATTTGAGGAGTAGGAAAGCTCTTGATACTCCAACCAAAATGTCAGTTGAAACACCTGCTAAGAAGAACGTTGAGATTCTTTCTAGAAATAATCCTGATGTTCCAATCCAGAAAAAACCTGATACTGCATCCAAATCAATTCAAACTAATGACCCCTCTACCATCCAACAAAGAGACCTATCCCAAAAGGATTTGGTTGATAAACAAGAGGCTGCCAATTTAAATAAATCTCATACATCATTTAATATAGAAATGAATTGGTGAAACTCAAAATACCCATTCCTTTGACAGAATTAATGAATAAAACCGCCTATAGATCACAACTAACGAAAGCTTTGAGCATAGGAGAGAACGCTGATACATTCAATGTATTAGATGATCAGTTTGAGATATTGTTTGACCTTGAAGTCAATGGTAAACTTCAAGAGGGAGATGTACCTCCTTTTTATGTTAGTTTGACCATTCATGATAAAATATTACACAATGTTATGCTTGACTCAGGGGCCTCCCACAATCTTATGCCTAAGGTAATCATGGAGAAATTGGGATTAGATGTAACCAAAAGGTATAAATATTTGTATTCATTTGATTTTGGTCAAGTAAAGTACCTTGGACTTATAAAGGATTCATGTGTCAACTTAGTCCAAATACCCTCCAAAAGTATGTTAATGGACAAGGTTGTCGTTGATATCCCTCCCAAATATGTCAAGTTTCTTTCCATTCATGGGGAACCAAAATCCAAGAACCTTACATATGGATATGACCTACGCTACAATCTCGGTATTTGGTTAGAATAAGACACTTTGTAGGGGGAAACTCATGAAATTCATGGTCACAACTCAGGAGATACCTAATAATTATCCCTTATACTCTGTCCATTCAAATCTTAACTCATTTATTCTATATAATGATGGAAATGCACAAGAAAAAGTTCCTAATCAAAACATTGTGTTTCTCCACACTAAGGAATTCCAAACATTAATCAGTGAACAGGTTAAATTAGACAAAATATTATGGAATTTGAGTTTTGATGGATCTATTAGTAAAGAAGGGGCAGGTGTTGGTATATGGGTTTCCAATTCTTACACTCATCACTCAGAGGGTCATTCCTATAAATTGAATTTCCAGTGTTCTAATGTAGAAGAGTATGAAGCCTTAATCTTAGGGTTACATATTTTAAAGAATATGAGTGCTAAGCATATTTCCATTCATGGAGATTCTGAGTTGGTAATAAAACAAATCAAAGGAGAATATTCTGCAAAACATACAAGGATGAGATCATATAGGAATGTTGTGTTGGATTTTCTGGATTCTTTCATTGAATATAGTTTGTCTATGGTTTCAAGAGATCAAAACATTCTTCATGATGGTCTTTCTACTTCAGAATGTACTTGTAAATTACTATTTTGTCCTACTCACCAATATATTGTCGAAGTGAAAAGTAGACCTACCGTACCTGATAACATTAGATACTAGCAGGTTTTTGGAAATGATGCCCAGATTGAGAATTTTTTGCAGTCCAAAGAGGAATTTGAAGATGCTAATATAGATATAGAACTTGATGTAGAAGATATTGTACATAGTAATGTGAATAAATTAGAATTGAATGGAATAGATCAAGAGAAACAAGAAACAAAAATTTTACAACTCAAATATAATGTCTTACCTAGAGGGCTAGTTCCATTAGAAGATTTGTCTCATTTCAATGATGTAGCTAAGAAGCCCAAAATTGAACTCACTGGAGCTGGTATTGAGGAACACAATATTGGGACTGAACAAGAACCCAAAATGATCAAACTATCCAAATCATTACCCCCAGCTAAGAAGCTAAAGTACATTGAATTATTCAAAGAGTTCATTGATGGTTTCACCTGGAGTTATGAGGATTTTAAATCCTATTACAAAAGTGTTATACAACATAAGATTCGCTTAAAATAAGATCATAAAACTTTTAAATATAAATTAAGGAGAATCAACCCAAATCTTATGCTTCTTAATGAAAAGGGAGTAAAAAGAATGTATGATGCAAAGATCATAGTACCCTTGAGATATTCCAAATGGGTATCCAATTTGGTTCCCACTCGGAAAAAGATTGGATCTGTTAGTAAAGAAGGGGCAGGTGCTGGTATATGGGTTTCCAATTCTTACACTCATCACTCAGAGGGTCATTCCTATAAATTGAATTTCCAGTGTTCTAATAATGTAGCAGAGTACGAAGCCTTAATCATAGGGTTACATATTTTAAAGAATATGGGTGCTAAACGTATTTCCATTCATGGAGATTCTGATAAGGAGAATATTCTGCAAAACATATAAGGATGAGAGCATATAGGAATGTTTTGTTGGATTTTTTGGATTCTTTCATTGAATATAGTTTATATATGGTTTTAAGAGATCAAAACATTCTGCCTGATGGTCTTGTTACTTCATAAAGTACTTGTAAATTACTATTTCATCCTACTCACCAATATACCATCGAAGTGAAAAATAGACCTACTGTACCTAATAACATTAGATACTGGCAAGTTTTGGAAATGATGCCCAGATTGAGAATTTTTTGCAGTCCAAAGAGGAATTTGAAGATGCTAATATAGATATAAAACTTGATGTAGAAGATATTGTACATAGTAGTGTGAATAAATCAGAATTGAATGGAATAGGTGAAGAGAAACAAGAAACATAAATTTTACAGCTCAAAGATAATGTCTTACCTAGAGGGCTAGTTCCATTAGAAGATTTGTTTGATTTCAATGATGTAGTTAAGAAGCCCAAAAGTGAACCCATTGGAGCTAGTATTGAGGAACACAATATTGGGACTGAACAAGAACCCAAAATGATCAAACTATCCAAATCCTTACCCCTAGTTGAGAAGCTAAAGTACATTGAATTGTTCAAAGAATTCGTTGATGGTTTCACGTGGAGTTATGAGGATTTTCAATCCTATGACACAAGCATTATGCAACATAAGATTCCCTTAAAAGAAGATCCTAAACCTTTTAAACATAAATTAAGGAGAATCAACCCAAAGCTTATGCCTCCTAGTGAAAAGGAAGTAAAAAGAATGTATGATGCAAATATCGTAGTACCCTTGAGATATTCCAAATGGGTATCCAATTTGGTTCCCACTCAAAAAAGACTAGTGAGATCGGGCTCTGTATTAATTTTCGAAATCTGAATAAAGCCTCTTTAAAATACAATTACCCTCTTCCCAAGATGGACCACATTCTACGGAAGGTATTTGGATCCAGTAAAATTTCCCTGTTAGATGGATTTTCTGGTTATATCAAGTCTTAGTACACCCAGACGATCAAGAGAAGACAATGTTTACTACACCCTGGGGAACTTTCATGTATGTGAAAATGCCTTTTGGTCTAATGAATGTTGGAGCTACTTTTCAGAGAGCAATGGATTTTACCTTTGCTGATGAAATTGGTCATTTCATAGTCATATACTTGGATGACATCACTATTTTTTCGAAAATAGACGAGGAACACCTAAATCACCTCGGAAGAGTCTTTGAAAAATCTAGGAATTTGGTATCTCCCTCAACCCCAAGAAAACAGTGTTTGGTTTGCAAGAAGGAAAACTTCTAGGACATATAATTTCAAAGGAAGGAATCAAAATAGATCCCAACAGAATCAAAGCTATACTCAAAATTAATCCCCCTAGAAATGTAAGGGAAGTTCAATCTTTTATTGGATAGATAGATTTTTTTGAGGAGGTTCATTCCTAATTTAGCCGAACTTTTAAAGAATATAACCAACATGTTAAGGAAAGATACTGAGGTGAAATGGAACATGGAAGCTAGACAATCATTTAATAAGTTAAAATAGGCTTTAACTCAAGCTCCTTTGTTAATTAGTCCTGATTTTACAAAGGATTTCCTAAATTTTTCATTTTCTTCTGAACACACAATTGTTGCAGTTCCCTTATAGAAAAATGATAAGGCCATGAACAACCTATTTCTTTCTTTAGCAAAGATTTGAGAGATGCAACATTGAAATATGACATCATGGAAAAACAAACTTTTGCCCTGGTAAAAGCCATAAAATATTTTAGAGTGTATATTCTTCATTCACATATTATTGATTTTGTTCCAAATGTAAAAGATATATTGACCCAAAATGATTCTGATGGGAAAAGGGGTAAGTGGATTGTTGCTATACTACAATATGATATTGAAATCCAACCCACTAAACTCATCAAAGGTCAAGGGTTAGAAAAATTAATGGCAGAATCTAACTTACATGATTTAGATATAAATTTTCTAGCAATATTCAATGAACTAGATGAGATGGGGACTCAACAAGTAACAGAAGATTTTTCTACCTCTCCCTGGTATGCATACATTATTTATGTTTTACATCATTTACAAGCTCCGCCTAGTTTAACTAGAACAAAAGCTAGATTTATTAAACTTAACGTTGTCAAGTTTTGTATTAAACTTAACGTTGTCAAGTTTTGGTGGAGTTTTATAGAACTATTTGTTGAAAAATGAAGCAAATAAATTCATGCAAGAGTTTCATGAAGGAGACTGCAGTGGACACCTGTACTGGAAGACTACTGCCAATAAGAATCTGAGAGCAGGTTTTTATTAGCCCACCTTATTTTCTGATGTCCAAAAGAAAGTTACTTCATGCCACAAATGCCAAATATTCGAAGGCAAAAAGAAACTATTTCCTTTACCCTTAAGGCCTATATCTGTTGAAACTCCTTTCCAACAATGGGGCCTTGACTAAACAACAATTTTTATCACACCCATTGTAGATACCATTTACTTTGTATTGTCATGAGTGGGTAGCTTATGTCTAAAAGTTGAAGCCTGTGGAGAAGGCCCTAAGATTTTAGTCATTTTTCCACCATAACTACAACAAACACAAAAAATTAGATGCATTCAAACACTGAAGATAAGGATTCAAGGTTTCTAGTCTATTGTTATTGACACTTCACCAGGAAGTGTCATCCCCAAATGGAGCCACTGTTAGGGTCCTATAATATATAGGATCAAATGATGATTGAATAATTTCTTTCAGTATTTCAGATTGTAAATAATATTGCTTACTGCAAATTATTTACAAAAAGGATAGAAAAATGAAAAGAGGGTATATATACAAAAATATAAAAAGGAAAAAGAAAAGAAATGATAAAATAACCCCACAAAACAAAAAATTAATAAATGTGAAATTGATGCTAGTTAAAGTGCCACTGATAGTCTGTTGGTTTTGCAAAGAATAAATTCATGAAATTGTGTGCAGCTTGTCTACATGCCACAAAACCTTTGTGATTGAAACATATAGTTTAGTCATGTTCAAGCAAGTTTCAATTTATGTTAATTAGATTAGAGTAAATAACTTAACAAAAGAGTGTAATCTTAGCTGAGATTAGATAGGTAGAATAGGTGAATAAGTTAATCCAACAATTTAATTTGGATCAATGCAGATATTAGATTAGTTTAGTTGTTTGAAATAAATATCCTTAGTCATTTAAGAATGAAAAAATAAATAGGGTTTGCACGTTTAAATGTGCCCTCATTGGTATAAAGTTACATTAGTGTAGGAAAAAGATTGATTTATTATGTCATTGGTGAATTTGGTCATTTGTCCAAAGTTTGGACTTTTGTGTAAAAGTTATTTGTCTGAAATGTGTTGTGGGACCACCATTTCTAAACTCTTCACACGTCACCTTCCCTAGTCACCATCCTGTTTCGATTCAATGGCGCTTAAGTATTTTTGGACCCCCCTCGCAATGATTCTCTTTAACATTGGTCAGGGGGGGTGCGGGGGTGTCTGAAAAGTGGTTTCCCCACTGCTACGTGTCCTCTCCTCATAATTTCAAACCCCCCCCTTATACCAAAAACAGCCTACCACCCCCTCTGAAAGAATTTTTCGTGATCCCACCGCAACCTGCCTTCCCGCCAACGTTCACCCGCCACATCCCTGCTCAACCTCCTTTCCACTGATGCGACGTATCCCTCCTCCATCACTTCCTGCCAATGGCCCCACACCTTCATCCACCTATCCTAATCTGCGACATCGATGACTGTTTCACCTATCCCATTGCACTTTCCTCCCATTTCCTTCATTCTGTTGTAGAGTAAATGCAGTACACAATTTTTGATCCAATGGTTCCGCTCCTTCTATGAACTATAAAGCTCCATTTTCTCTTGAAATCACATCCTTTTATCCGTTTTCCTACTGTACATTGCTCCTTCCCTCTATTTCGCGCCTATCAACAGCTATTCACAGATGAATTTCCTATCTTTGATTATTTATAGAGGAACTCCCACCTAGCATTTTCCCAAGAATTATTAATATCTTCTGCAAATTCCCTTAGTCAATATCTCCCACGTTTATTATGTTACAACGATGGGCTCCAAAATTTCCACTGTGGTGAATCCCATGGTCACTCCCCCTGTGGATTTAGACCACATCCCTCTTGCTGATAGAGTATAAGATAGCTGACACATAGTGTGAATTTGACCTCTTCGAATTACGTTGTTGGTTTCATGACAACTACCTTGACCAATCTGATGAAATTAGCCTCTGGTAGTCCATACTACCCCTGTTCATTTCCCCTAGTCTTATTACTTCCTCGAATTATTCCTAAAGTGTCATGCCTCTTACCTTTCAAGTAAGAGGGCTATCATTTCCCCCAATGGTGAAATCCTTTTCACCATTAATTATGAGACCATAAACCAAATGTTGTCGGTCCCCTAGAGTGATTCCCTCACCCCTTTTTCCCTTGAAACTCTCAAATAAATCTATCAAAAACTCACCTTCCCCTAGAGAGCCGGGATTTTTGAAGTCTTCCTCCCAAAATATTCTCAACTCCCCAAGAAAATTCCCCCTTATCCCTCTTCTACTTTCCCTCAAAGGACTAGACATATTATCTTTGTCTTGTTGTGCCTACTTGGTTACTTTTTAGATGAATGGACAAGTGGATTCACACTGTTTACAACCTGCGCAATCTTCTGTTCTTGGAGTAGAATCAATTTTCTTAGCTTTACATCCTTCCCAAGGTCTCATTTCCAAATACATCTGTGGGACAAAGCTCTTACGCATTGGGTACAACCAATACATGTTATCATAAATTTTGACCGAATGTGCCATTGGATCTCCATTAGTTAGTAAAAAGTTTTAATTTGATAAAATTTTAGGCCTTCTATCCACCCTTTCTATAGAAGAAGGACTATTAGTCACCTTTGAATATGGTCACTTCTTGGAAAATGTAATTCATGAACAATGTTAGAAAATTATATATTACAGAGCAATGGAACACATAAAATATTGCAGAAATATAAACATAGAAAACGCATAAAACAAGAGAGACACGAATATACGTGGTTCACCCAATTCGGGCTATGTCGACGAAGAAACAACCAGTCCTTCCTTTTACATTATCTAGCAAACAGAAGAGATACAACTTACAGCAGATCCGTTGTAACACCCTCTTCGCTCTCAATCTCCTCTCTCTTCCTCACTCAGAATACAAACATACATATGCAATATAATTACCTCATATATATAGTGATGGGTTTCCTTTTAGGGAAAAAACCCTAAACTAAACATAACTTCTACCGTCAGATCATCCGTCTAATGAACAACCCAAATTGACTAGAAATTACTAGACTTTTACAAGGAAATTTTACATCTATTTTTAGCTTCGGGGGCACTGCCCCCGAGCCCCTGCTGAGGGACCACTGGCCCCCAGACCCCCTAGTCGGGGGGGATTAGCCTCCCCGCACCCCCCCGTGTGGAGGGGTGTACAATCTTCCTGGGGTATACATCAGGATAAAACCTTTTAATACAGAAGATAATCAGGCTCTACACCCAACAATCTCCCACTTGGAGACTGATTATAGCAACTCCACCATTGCTTCATTTGCTAGACAATGACTCCTCTTTGGACCTAGTTGTTTCTCATCTTATTCATCATAATTGAAGACCAATTGAAACTGAGCAGATTCTCAGTTTCTCCCTGGTTACAACTTTTGATAACATATCTGCAAGATTCTAGCTAGTGTGTATATTTTCCAGCTTCAACTATCCATTTTCCAATGTTGACCATATGAAATGGTACTGGAGTTGTATATACTTAGTCTTGGAATGAAATTCAGAGTTCTTTGCAAGATGTATCGCACTCTGACTGTCACTGTATAACCTACCCAACTCTTGCTTCTTACCCAATTCATCCATAAACCTTTGTAACCAAATCATTGCTTTACTAGCCTCTGTAGCAGAAACAGACTCTGATTCTGTTGTTGAAAGTACAACAACACTTTGGATTTTTGAAACCCAACTGACAGCTGTTCCACCTACAGTAATTACATATCCTGTATTGCTCCTCCTGTTATCTTTGTCACCTGCCATATCTACATCAACATATCCCTGTAGAGCAATGTTTGAACCACCAAAGCATAATGCTTGATTTGTGGTACCTTTCAAGTATATGAGAATCCATTTCACTGCCATCCAATGTTCCTTTCCTGGATTTTTCATGTACTTGCTTACAACTCCCATTGCGTGTGCAATATCAGGCCTTGTGCAGACCATTGCATACATTAAGCTTCCAATTGCTTATGCATATGGAACTTTAGACATATAATCCATGTCTTCTTGGGTATTTGGGCACATTTCCTTACTAAGTTTGAAATGGCTAGCAAAAGGTGTACTAACTGGTTCGGCATTGTGCATATTAAATCTTTTCAACACCTTTTGTATGTACACATTTTGAGACAATGTTAATTTGTGATTTTTCCTGTCTCTAGTTATTCTCATACCAAGGATTTGTTTTGCAACTCCCAAATCCTTCATTGTAAATAAATTTTCCAAATTCCTTTTGAGAACATTTATTTCCTACATGTTAGACCATGCAACAAGAATGTCATCTACATACAATAACAATATAATATATCTGCCATCATTTTGCTTTTCAGATAAACACAATGATCAGAGTGACATCTAGTATAACATTGTTCATACATAAACTTGTCAAATTTTAGATACCATTGCCTTGGAGCTTGTTTTAAGCTATACGAGCTCTTCTTCAACCTACACACTAGTTTCTCCTTCCCTTTCACTTCATATCCTTGTGGTTGCTGCATATATATGTCTTCCTCCAAATCCTCATGGAGAAAGGTTGTCTTTACATCTAACTACTCAAGATGCAAATCTTCAACTGCTACTAGACTTAAAGTAGTTCTAATTGAATTCATTTTAACAATAGGAGAAAATATTTCATCAAAATCAATACCTTTCTTCTGTACAAACCCCTTCACCACAAGTCTATCTTTGTACCTTTGTTTTCCTCCATCTTCTTCCTTCAGCCTGTAAACCCATTTCTTCTTCAATGTAGTTCTTCCCACAAGCAACCTGACTAAGTCCCAAGTCTAGTTATGCATTAAGGAGTCCATCTCTTCTTCCATGGACACCTCCCACTTCTTCCTGCTTTCAACCTGCATTGCTTCTTCATAACATTCGGGTTCACCAGAATCAGTCAACAATAAATAATATAATGAAGGAGAGTAT